>JBBPPC010000082.1:0-51629 GCA_038091775.1 Leccinum olivaceopallidum | reverse complement strand
AATCGCGTTTCTCATCGAATAGATGCAGTGCCGTGAGTGCTTTCACCCTTACTTGCCCCACCCTGTGACCGTCTTTTGTCAGAGAATCCACATACGGAAAACGGTTAGCAACTAGGGTTCCATGGATCCGAAGTGATTCCGAAGATTGGTTAGGGCGCACGTTTTCTGGATCGTCTTCTGCGTCGTGATCGCGCCCCTCATGTTCTTAACCTGCATTACGTGCTGGGCACTCATTCCTATCGCAAAGCTAAATTGGGCATTAATAAACTACACGGTGTGCAACCCGACCAGGCTTCGCTTTCGCGTCCCGTTGTCATTGTTGCATCCACTCAATCAGGTCCCTCAACCACCCCGTCAACTGATGCCTCCAGTTTCACAGCCGCAGCTTCCGTGGAATATTCCGTTAAACATCCCCGGCTATCCCAAGGTCAAATTACGCCTTCGACTCGAGGTTCACCAAAGTCAACAGGACTACTTTGCGTCTATTGCACGATAGGATGGAAATATTACAAGTACACCCTTTGTTGAGTGAATGTATTCTTCATCAACCTCCTCGCTCTCGTATTTCTCGTTATATTCCACGCTTCGTCTTGGTTCTTTGGCCGAGCACGCTGAACACGTTCCAGCGATCCTTACCTTCTTCACCTCTCACATACTCATCGTCATTCCGAGTCTTGCGAGCGTGATACCACTGTCCTACTTCATTGGCATGGCCGTCGCTTCCATCTCAGCCCAGCCCTCGATTGGCATGGGTGCTGTCATCAATGCAATGTTTGGTTCTTTTATTGAGGTCCTCCTGTATTCCATTCGCGCGGGCACTCTCAGGAAGAAGGAACAAAAGTTTTAATGCCAAGAGTACGGGAGTTACGAGCATGATGCTAACCATCATGGGCTTACATCGGTACTCAAACTCAAACTTTGTTTTACCAGATCTACGGGAACGTAAGCACCCTCTATCCTCGCATCTTCTGACCTTGACTTGGTGTTTCTCATAATCTCGGTTACAATTAATCTGCAACAGTTATCCTGATGGTCCGCGCCGTGTGACCAGCATCCAATCTCATAAATCATCCATTTTACCAATCTACTGCCAACGTTCTTCTGTGCAGCGATTCTTTCATTTGTGAGTATCCTAATAAGTTCTCACACCCTAAAACTAACGAAGTTTTGCAGTATTATCTCATTGGATTGTGCTTTTCTCTGCGTACCCATGCCACCCAGATTTGGCAAAACCCCCAGCCTCTGATACAGTCGCTCGAAATTATGCCTGCGCACCGTCCGTCTGGGTATCAGCGCGCTTCCAGCACCGCACCGCAAGCCGTCTGGGGAACACAGAAATGTGTGGATCCTGCTTGTGCCGAGCGGTATGATATGCTTTCTACTCCACAGCCTTCTGTTCCTAAACATGTATCATATGCGGCTCCACCCCCAACCCAGCACTTGACTCCCTTGATGGAATGGTGACCTTACGATCAAAAACACCCAACTACCCGAGAACTTCACCAGGGACGACTTCACGCGAGCTGTTGCAATTGCAACTGTCAGTGCATTGAGACATTAACAGGACCAGGCCATCTCTTCTGCGCGACTCAGAACATCTGTGGTGAGCGATACAGATGCTGGTGCTAGTGGCCATGGTGCGTACGAGGCTCCTGGATGGAGCCGGACAACTAGCGCTGCTGTGTTGTTGGCATGCACTGTTCTCTATGCGACCATTGCAGGTACCCCTCCCCTCGATGGTATTGTTCTTGAAATTTGCCGAAAATATTTAGAGCTTCTGATCGATGTCGTGGACGTCATGTTGGAGAGCTCGGTATCGACGAGAAGTTTCTCGACGTAACCCTTTTGTTCTAGTTCCCAATACCACTGAATTCACGAATGCTAATTCGTTCGCTTTGAATGGAAACATCACATTGAGGTTTGTGCTATTCGATGCTGTATCTTCGTCAGCTGAAGACTCCAATTGTAGCATTGAAATCGGCTCTGCGTATGCGCTTCAAGTGTCTCCTCCAAATTCCCGCCATGGTCGCCTTTTCCACCTGGTATGCTCCGGAGGAGACGGGAGAGATCGCCTACTCATTCACGTAGGTTTATTTTCCCTTCCGCTTTGCCAAATTATGGATTACCACAATGCTAGACTCATCTTCTCACGTTGGGATGTTGTGGTCATCATCCTTGCAATATTCCTGATGTGACTTACACGTATATCGAGGCTAAGGGCAGCTACCATTGAGGAAGTATCCTCATTTTGAGGTATATCCAACCGCGGAAACATGTAACCAGGTAACTTTGATATGCTTGCAGTTACCTGGTTCTATTTTTCTCCTCAGGTATTCGATGCCAATCAAGCAATATCATATGGAGCTTGGTATGGTATTGTCATTTTCCGCAGCTGTTAGATTCCTAATTAGTCTCTGGTCTCGATTTCGCTTTCTCGATCCATCCTGAAACATTCATTTCTTTAATAGGTCAATGTATGATGCTGTTGGTTCATCCACGCTTCAAGAAGATCCATATATATTTCAAAGCACGAGGGCCGTCGGATGGTAAGGATTGTCGAGATGAGGTTAACGAATTATAGTGTACCAGCAGAGTCTCAAGGCCAACGCTAGTCGCAAACATCAAGAGAAAAAGGAGCACGTTTTGAAACAGGCGAAGAACAGGTGAGGGAGTAACTTGGTCGCACGGAAGCAGTGATTGGGACGCTAGGCTAGGATTTTGCAAGGAAGAAGGTGAATGAGTTTTCCGGTAAGCCACGCTAGGTTCCTCTGCCTGAAACTATTGTTTTATATAGCGCTCAACGATCGCAGTGACATGACATTCACGTCAGCCAGAAGCAGTTCTCTGAAGCTTGAAAGTCTCCTTACACCAAGCATGCGAATGGGAGCCGGACGGACAAGTCGATTATAGAGGCGACTCTTCATCGTTCAGATACTTTCAGATACGGAATCCTGTGTACAGGATTGAGCACCAGTCGCTGACTTATGGATGCAAAATCAATGGACATGGGAAAAGATCTCACTCGCTTCCTGAGAATCCTTCCATTGGAATGAAGTCGTTTTGACGATCGCTGATTTTCTCTCAACGACAGCTCCACTTTGATCACGTATCTGGTGCCCCTGCCGAGTTCTGTCTTCCGGTATTCCACACGACTAAGTCACTCGTATTAGGTTCGGCGTTCAGGAGAAGGGCCTGGTTGAACCGGACCGAAGGCTGTCGTCCGTCACTAAGCCCAAGAGCTGATCCTGTCATGAGTCATATTCGCGCTTCCACGGGCCACAGCGTATATAGATAGGATATACAAATATTTACTATCTGTTAGTCCCTACGAGCAATTACAGCATGGCAACTTTCAAATTGCAAACTGAGGTGCGCCACATGCAGAACTTTTTGTCAGTTTCTCACTCTCATACTTCCCTGATCTGGCATAGGCATGCTGCACCGACACAATGGTATCACCAAGACTGACCGACACTCTTCGTCAATTTCCCACCGTGCTTCTTGATCTAGGGCACGAATCTGGCAAACATGTTCTGACATGGTTCACTCGACATTTGTAACGTGAAGGTTGATTGAAACTCAGTTCGCTTATAATAAGAGTCCCGTCCAATCGTTTGGTATACTCAATTCACTTGTATTAACCTTGAGGCCCACTCTCTGATGCAATTCGCAACCAAATCCACTTCCTCAATGGCAGTTATGCCTATGTCCTTGTTCGAATATCCAGCCAAGAAGACCAATGGAAGGACTGTCTTCAACCCCCTTGTGCGTGAAACACTATATGAGAAGGTTCGTCTCTTGAATCTCTTTCTTCCACTCGTCGACATTAGTTTTGACACCATACTCTTTATCACTCTGGCAGCTACCTCTGCGAGGACGCCCATTGTCCTACACCGAAATCTTGAGGTGTTGGACCAAAGCTGTGATCAAGAAGCAACTTCCTGCCTACTCCAGCGAAGACGCCGAGGAAGAATATGAGGACTATGCTAGCGACATTATCGCTGTTGTTGGTCAGGACGAATACAACGAATTTCTTGCGAGCCTATTGAGCGCTATCAAACTATGCTCTACTCGTATTCAAAGCCGTGGGGACTTATGAAAGGAGTGCGTTTCTCTCGAATGCTAAGTCGTCTAGTTGTGCCTTATGATGTCCAGACACGAGAGTTGTTTGCGCTTGACACAAACCCAGAAGATCCCATGTTGGCGATGGGATCGACGGGAATGGACTATTGCTGTTGATGTTGTGTTATGAGTGACGTTGACTATGTACTATGTACTATGTACTATGTACTATGTATGTACTATGTACTATGCTATGCTAACTGTTGTATTGGCGTTTCCTCTTCCTCCCCGGTAACTTATAATGTCTTGCTATTGTATTGTCTTGCTGTGTCTGGAGGAAGCAATCGAGATTCGTTGCTATGTAAATCGTAGCGGCGCTCTTGCGCCAAGTCCCCGACTCTGCCAATGTGATTGTAGGTCGTACAGCGCTGTGCAGAACTAATGGTGTTCCCGTGATCTAATCTACAAATTTAGTAAGAAATTCGCGCGGGTCCCTTTGCAGAGAGCGGCTCGAATTGACGCGAGAAAACCCTCCCCCGCTGGATAGCCGCATCAGCGCTCTGGGTACACCGTAGTACTACTTACATGTGCTACTATAGGTCTCATCCATCGAATCATCAAATGACTGGCAAGCATCCCATACTCTCTAACGCAATTACATCACATCACATATCAAGGTAGTCATCGGAAAATGTCGTGATAGACTATAGTGCCCTGGTCAGGCAGCATCCGACTCAGGCTCGATGATCGAGACTTTGTGAGAGGGTTCGTGTATGTCACCGCCTCTCAGTGTCTTGTCCACTTACATCCATGGAAGCTGCCAGGTCGTGGACGACCACTAAGAACGATCTTATGCCGAGCCTATCCTATCTGGACTAATTACACTGTAATTAAGAAGCCGCATCATATCGTGGTGCAGCCTGGCTGTGTGCAGAACATCGGACTTTCAAGTCAAATGTTGAATATTCATCTGACAATTCCAAGTGCCTTTACGTGACCGCGGTACCATCATGTCTGGGTGAACCAGACAGCACAGAATGTCTGGCATCGATATCGGATCACTTTCCAAATATTGACCTGACTCATCATATATAAAGTCCCTCGTTTGACTCACACTCACTTTTATTCAGCTCTCTCTTTCTCCAGAGTCCAGAGGCTTTTCAGATCGCTGAAGCAATGTCTAACAATAGCGAGGACAGTTCAAACCGGACAGTATATGGCCAGAAGCGTGTTCATGCCAGTGCGCTGGAACTTGGACCGAGGAAAAAGCCGTATGTCCTGCTTCCGGGAAGGTGATACCTGTGCTGACAATGTTTAGGACAACACAGGATCCGCTGGTTCACCACGGTCGCCATTTTGGACGAACCATACATGCTTTCTGCAACGTAGCGATCTTGCTTACCAACGGTATTATCTTGATCTCTG
This sequence comes from Leccinum olivaceopallidum, assembly GCA_038091775.1. Taxonomy (NCBI): domain Eukaryota; kingdom Fungi; phylum Basidiomycota; class Agaricomycetes; order Boletales; family Boletaceae; genus Leccinum; species Leccinum olivaceopallidum. The sequence continues at coordinate 46,142 of JBBPPC010000082.1, read as the reverse complement.
AAGGCTGCGGTGACACGCAAGAGTCACTCACTTTGGAGTACGTCTTGCCTTCTGCTTTTTTGATGTGCTGATGAGACCTTCCTCGTTCAGCGAGAGGACAGAGTTTTCGGCTTTTCGGGAGCTACTCAGAATGGTGCCAAACTTTGAAGCACGACTTATGGCTTCCTCCGAGGAAGAGGTGGTCGATATAGGTGAATTGGTGAGTTCAGCCCAGCTGAAGCTTTTTTGCTATTGAATTTTATTCATAGATACAGAAAGGTGTGAATGGTGCTCGTGCAGATGACACCAAAGGTATGAAAGCTGCTATTATCGACTGGATTACCCCCAAGGGACAGTCGCTGAACCCGCATATCCCACGTAATGTGAAGTCGGGAAGAGGGTTCAACCACGAGCGCACTGGAGCTCTTTTGTGCCCTGCAGGTCTGGATTGGACAAACATTCAGTAAGCCGCCATTTCAACTTATAGTCAGTGTCTCTATATCTAATCTCACGCCTTAAATACAGGACGAGAACAAAACTTATGAACGGAGAGATTCAGGTCGCAGGAGACCAATGGCCAGTGTTCCTATACGCAAACTATACATACGACCCACAAGACCCATGGAATGGTGTCCTCCGTAGTGGTCTTCTGGTCTCTGTGAGTGACCCACATTTATTTACCATGACGTTCATAGTTGAGCGGTCGTTAGGCATACAAACATATTTTTACTTCACCGAGTTCCGTGGATCAGGAACCAAAGGCCACTCGGTCCGGGAATGCGCGCATCCATGGGATGCGTTGCGTGACGAAGGCATCCATTGCGTATGTCGCTACACAGGTCCGTAGGGATTACTTGACAGCAAAACGATGATAGACTGTTTTGCATTTGTACAGACTCGCTTCAGCCTTAGCTCTGCCCAAGTCTTTTCCCGCACTGATCTCATCACAGATTCTGAACGTTTTTACTCCAGTATTATGGAGCTGCTGGATGATCCCGCCGAGTGTGACGAAGTCGAACAGCTCATCACCTGGTGGAACAGGTTTGTATTTGCTCTCAATGACGAGCTTTGCGCTGATGCCCTTAAACAGACAGATCTTTCCACTGTATACGACGACAGAACGACTGCCGTCCAAGAACAGTGCATTAGCGCGAATTCGTCAGAAGCGGGCGGAACATAACGCCGACATTGCTACGGAAGACTCGTAAATGGCTTTCATAAACTACTAGACATCGTTTGCAAAATACAATTCTTCATCTGAAATAAGCTGTTTAAGAGCCCTTTTTTCATCCGAGTGTATGGATCGATCGTTTATGCCATCGTTTATGTGTATGGAGTTGCAAGTGATAGTGTGACTCGGACATTGAATGGGAAATTTGCTAAGATGTGGAAGGCCGCTGGAGCTGTTCAAGTCGGTCAGAATGAATCGAATGTCCATCGAAGACGGAAAGGCACCGGTGGATCGTTGAACGCCTGTATGAGAGTCATCGTTCGTGAGTATCTGAAAGTTGCAATGGATAGTCTAGCACTTTCTGGGAAGGCTGGTAAGACGCGGAGGGCCGCTGGAGTTGTTCATGTCGATCAGAACGATTCAGACGTTCATCGAAGACGAAAACGCACCGGTCGATCGTTCAACGCAGCTATGAGGTCATCGTTCGTGAGCGTCTGAGGGCCACATGGGACAATTTAGCTCAGAACGATTCAAACGTTCAGCGAAGACAGAAACGCACCGGTCGATCGTTCAACGCAGCTATGAGGTCATCGTTCGTGAGCGTCTGAGGGCCACATGGGACAATTTAGCTCAGAACGATTCAAACGTTCAGCGAAGACAGAAACGCACCGGTCGATCGTTCAACGCCGCTATGAGGGTCATCGTTCGTGAGCGTCTGAGGGCCACATGGGATAATTTAGCTCAGAATGATTCAGACGTTCAGCGAAGACAGAAACGCACCGGTCGATCGTTCAACACCGCTATGGGAGTCATCATTCGTAAGCAGCTGAAAGTTGCAATGGATAGTGTACCACTCACTGGGAAAACTGCTAAGACGTAGAGGGCCGCTGGAGCTGTTCATGTCGCTCAGAATGATTCAGACGTTCATTGAAGACGGAAACGCACCGATCGATCGTTCAACGCCATTATGAAAGTCATAGTATACCGGGAGCCTCTGAAAGTTGGAAGGGATAGTTTGGCACTTACTGGGAAAGCGGCTAAGACGCGGAGGGCCGATGGAGGTGTTCATGTTGCTCAGAGCGATTCAGATGCCCATCGAAGACGGAAACACACAAGTCGATCGATCAACGCCACTATGAGAGTCATTGTTCGCGAGCCTCCGAAAGTTGGATGGGATAATTTAGCACTTACTGGGAAAGCTGCTAAGACGCGGAGGGCCGATGGGGGTGTTCATGTCACTCAGAGCGATTCATATGTCCATCGAAGACGGAAACGCACAAGTAGATCGATCAACGCCACTATGAGATTCATTGCTCGCGAGCCTTCGAAAGTTGGAAGGGATAATTTAGTACTTACTGGGAAAGCTGCTAAGACATAGAGAGTTGCTTGAGCTGTTCATGTTGCCCGCAACGAATCAGATGCTCTTGAAAGAGAGAAGTGTACCAATGGATCGTAAGCATCTGTGAGTTATAATGGATAGTGTAGCCCTTGCTGCCAAAACTGCCAAGACATGGAGCATTGCCTGAGTGGTTCATGTTGTTTCGAGCTGGAGGTGTTGGTCATTCCCACATCACAAGTACCCAGTGTTTAAAGTGGAGATGCAGGCTATCAAGTGATATCTTTAAGACATGAGGTCATCATACTACATAATATATGTATGAAGGTGTCGTGTCTCAGCAACTCTGCCGGTGATTATCTCACATGATCTGTGGCTGTGTCATAATGACATAAAAGGATAGTCCAGGCAAAAATGATCAACATATGTATTCCTTTATCATAGTCTCACCAATTCCCTGATGTCAAGAAAGAAGTTTGTATTCTAGAGCACCTTAAAGGAAAGCGGACACACAATCACTCGCAAGGAAATCACACACGTCATCACTCGCTAGGGCTAATATGCAGTGCAGATCAACTCCGGTTGTCTACTACAAATCAACACGAATTTGGTATACATCAGGAAAACTCAGAATACATAGTAGGGAAAACAATAATCCTGCCATTAATCAAGGACCGCATGGAGATGTTTGTGGAGTTGCACATTCGTGTCGACTTGTTCCAATGCAGTCCTGATCAAATCAACCTCGTCAGTACTAAACAAAGATTAAAGTTAGGTCAATACCAGGCTTCCTCCGCCCAAGCAGAGAGTTGACGCTGTAGCTTCGGGCCATGGTAAGGGTGACGAAGGACCTGGTCCGTAATTGAAAGCAAACCGCGGTGGATGGACGAATAAGCTTTGCCGGAAAAATGCGGCATTGATTTAGCAGAACCATTTTGGGCATAGCCATCAAGCACGCAGTTGCACTGATTTAAGCTATCAGTGGTGAGCACGAGAACAAAGAGTCAGAAAATATACCGCTGCTGCAACGAGCACCAAACACGGAATGGGAATCGAATCGCGGAAAAGGTCGGGGCGTTTATCCGCAATACGATAACTCCCTAGGTAGAAAAACTCCGTAATCGCCTGCTGAAGAGCTGGGTGCGCGAGGTTGTTTGTTTTTCCCTGCGCGAGTATTTGTTCCTTTTTTTTAATCCAGAGACGTTGGCACAAGTGTACCTACATTTTCATCTAACCCGTGCCGTAGAAATAGAGATTCCGAAAGTAATGTTGCCGCGGTAGTCTTGACCCATTGTGTTCGCTCTTGAGCTGGAATGTCCGAAGGCGGGGCCAATCCATAAGCCGATGGCGCAGTGTCGAGCACGACCGTTTTCAACTCGGAACGCCATGTCGATATATCCGCGAGGAGCTGTGAGATAAATTATCAGCCCGCGCACTTATCATAATGGTAACTTACGAGAGAACACATAGAGATCTTATGTTCCGGCCAGTGATCTATACGAGTTGGTTGAGTAAGGCAGCGGTGATATCAATGACCACTTACTAGGCTCGAACCTTGTACCACGGTCTGTCCACTCCACAACGCTCGTGACAAGAGTCTCTGAAACCGATCCTTTGAGATCCCGGGACTTCGAGGGGAACGGATTGTTTAGCAGGTGGGTAATCCGGCAATCTCGCTTAGCGTCTTCCAAGAAATCCCTCCAGACGGGCGGATAGAACGCGAGTGTGTCCGGAGACACTGGGTCATCCTTTGACTTCTTGGAATTACGGGGCGCACGTGAGCGAGTCGCAACCACATTAATCTGCTCTTGGGGATCGTTCGGCGTTGAAGGTCGGGGTTCCACTTCGGGGATATCAACCCGTGATAGAGCGGCAAGTCGAGCCGGGTCAGGCGCAGACGGGCGTCCATTGTTTTTGTGATGACGGTCAAGGATATCAACAGTTGCGCGGGTGATGTTAGCCTGACAAATTGTGAGTTGACATTGATCACGAAAACATAGAACACCTCACCCGTGGTCGCACAGCATTCGGTTCTCGAGGGGCTTGGGGGTTTGTGTCATTGACACGAGCAGTGTTCTGAAGAATCCATGAGCCATGGAGTCTACAAATCACGCGGACATACCTGAGGTTGTGCTGGTGAGTTCGACTGCCGAACAATTTGCAGCGCTATATCGTCATCTTCGTCGCGCGAATAGTCGAATTCTGGTTCAGCGGGAAGTGGCCTGTGGGGTACCGGATCACGGGGACGATGTTCCTGGGAGAATCCTCGAAAGGCAAAAATTAGCTAGTAACGCTCCGGTGGCCTGAAGTACATACCAGGATGATTATTCTGTCGCCGATTTGTTGCGCCCCACCCGTCGACTTCATCTTCACCACTGTTTCCGTTCTCTTCGTCCTCGTTTGAGTTCCTTGAATGATTGTTTTCACTCTCAGAACCCGAGCGCGATGCCTCGGTGTTAGAGCCAGGGTCGTTGAGATTGGACTTCTTGAACTGAACAGCTCGAGCATCTGAAAGGAGGACAGGATCAATCTGGTGGTTGCCAGGTGCTCGCTTGGTAGTAACTGGGTTAACGTAGAGAGACTCTGACTCGTCATCCCGGAGTTCGGGTACCGCTAGCATGGATGATTGTCTCGGAAGGGAGTGAGGCGCCACTAGACGCACAGACGACGTTGGCACATTGCTAGGAGTGGGTGCCATTGCTCCAGGGCCTAGTGAGAGTGGCGCGGAGGAGGGAACGTGGAACCCGAAGCGTTCAGAGTTCGAAGTGCGTTGATAGAAAGCAGGAGCAGGTACCAGATCTGAGGCGGGCGAATACGGTGGCGGAGCCGGATGAATCTAAAAGACCAAGGTCATTTTCTATCCGCCAGCTCAGTGCGAGATTAGTGAACTAACGTTCTTCCTGCGTCCACCTTTCTGATGCTTCTCTGGGGCGAGGGGGTTGTCGAGGACATCCTCGGGGAGATCAGTCGCTTTGCGAGGTTTATTGACCGGTGCTTGAAGAGCTGAACCGATCTTTTCAAGTTGAACGGCCCTGCCGCCAGATCCAGCACCCGACCGACCAGAACGGCGACATCCCGAGGGATCATCCTCCATGACCTGGCTCACTGGATCCTCAAACTCGGGAGCGTTTCTTCGCCGTTTATGAGCAGAGACTACGGCACCTTCATCAGCGTCAACACGACGTTTAGACTTCTTCTTCCTAGGAGAGGTGACCATGTTATGGTGGTGACGTGCAGCCATGAGAGCGATGAGAGCGATGAGTAGAGCGAGGGGTCCACTGACACGACATCATGTCCGAGAACACAGGCCTTTTTAAGTTACGGCCTCTTCGCGTCAAACTCGAGGAAATGTAGGTAACGCGTAGTAGTCAATTACAAATACAGGGACACGTGCAAATAAATAGAGTCGGAATGACTCGGGAAGCGGCAAAAAAACATAGTAGAGAGTGGGAATGTGACTCGGGAAGCGGCAAAAAACAGCAGGTAATAAATAATACGGTCCGTTGCCGAGAGCGGATACAAATCTCCTGGGAACAGCTACATGCACCTGAAGCGTTTCTTGGGGACGCGCAGGTTATCCATGCTTCTAACGTCTCCACAGAGGCGCTTTTGCGACGGCAACAACTCGCTAGGTTCGTCTTCGGCGGAGAGGTCCTCCTCTCGCAACTCGGACGTCACGGGTGACTCGGAATCCGAGCAGCCGCTGATGGATGTCGTATTTATTATGACAGGTAAAGCCCGGCCCACTGCCGGGCCCAGATTCGTCTGCTCGATACGTAGATCCTGAAAGACCACCGTCATTTCCGGCGGTTGCTCGTCCAAAGGCATGTTCGCTAGGAAGTGATCGAAGATCGGAAGAACATCTGCAAATGTCACAGCTCCGTGCAAGGTCGAGTTCTTTGCAACCACCTTCCGCCAATCATTAACGAGGTCAAACAAGTTTTCGAAGTATGGTGATATCTGATTCCTGAGATCCTCTTCGCGAGAATGGTACACGAGGAAAGAGACTTTGGAATCACTGGCGCCGCTGAGCTCGTTCCAACGGTCGAGCAACGTTGACTCATTGCTGTCGAATTGGCGTTCGTGACCAAGAGGGCCATCGTATCGGATAAGGATCCAAACGAAAACGTAAAATAGCGATTCGATGTCGTCGGCATGGGTGTGTACCACTGTCGCCTTGTCTTCCACATATCCGCGTGTGGTGGAAGCACTTTTTCGGGTAGGGGTTGACGACGAACGATTGTTTTCGGAGATTCGATTGATTTGTGAGAGTAGTTTTATCGACATGAAAGGAAGCGTCCCCTGAGCATTCAAGATAATCTGAGTCGACAGCGCAAGTCCGTTTAATTCTACTCACCGTACCACCCAAACCATACCGATGATCTTCCTTTACCTCCACGCCGAACTCCCAATCAAGGAGAAGTCCGCGCGAAGAACCGGACTGCAAGTCCTCGATTGCCACGTTGTTGAGGCTACAGTCGCGGTGCAAGATACCCTCCTCTGCAGCCCGTTCTAACACTGTACAATTCATAAGAAGTCAGTTCACCCGCCAAATTAAGTACAAAGATTGAAACCGACGCACCTACGATGACATCCCTGATGCACGTAACTAGTTCTCTTTTTGATCTGAACATAGTCATCGGTCTCGCGTGTAGGGAATGGCACGGGTATACCCCCGGGTATCCGAACCCTAACCCGCACCCGCACCCCAGTCAGGTAGATACCTGCGCACACGGGTGTCTTACCCGTTATGGGTATATACCCGTCCCCGTGGGTGTTATACCCGGTGCGGGTATGACCCGCAGGGCTTATCACGGGTGTGCAAAACCCGCGCGGGTACTGTAGACATGAACGACGACACGTCATGACACAACATCACATTTGTTGCGTCATGGTGTGTCGTCGTCGTGTCGTCGTCGTGTCGTCGTCGAGTCGTCATCGTGCCGTGTCGTGTTGAACGAGTGTGTCGTTGTCGAGTCGTCATCGCGCCGTGTCGTGTTGAACGAGGCCACTGGGGTGAGGGCGGACAACGAGAGGCCGCGGGATGATGGAATAAGGGTGGGGGCATTGTTGCGTCGACGTGCGCGCCGTCCTGTCAATGAGACGAGGCATCGTTGTACTGGATGAGGCTAGAGTGGGGATGTAAGTGCGGAGACAACGCACCATTGCGTCAGCGTGTCGTTGTGTCGAATACACGTCATCCGAGTTGTGTTGCGTTCAACGAGCTAGGGCTGGAACGATGCGTTGTCGTGTTGATGACATGCCGTCGCATCGTCGTTGCGTCGCGTTGAATGAGGCCAGGGTGGGGTCAACGGGTTAGGCTGTGGCGGTTCTGGGAGAGTCGTGGGCACGGCATCACGTTGTGGTGTCACAGCGCCGCGTCAGCGTTTCAAGATAAGGGCGGGCAAGGGAGAGACCCAGGCTGCGAGTGAGTCGTTACGTCGAGTTGTCGTTCGACTGTGACGGTAGTAGTAGGTATATGTACTATTTCTACGGTACACGATCTATATGGTTACTACTCTTTGTCAATGGCATCCCAGCCCTCATCCAACTCGTTCTCGTCACCAACAACGTCCGGTAAGGCTGCCACGCGAGTGACATCAGCGGTCTTGATGAGATCCATGCGGTTCCAGTAGCTGAGGCACAGCAACGCGCGTGTCGACTGAGTTGAGAGTCGGGAGCGAACGTGAGTGAGAACGAGTCGTCCTTGGCTGAAAAGCCGTTCGACGTCAATTGAGGTGGCTACTTACGAATATTAGCATGTTCTGTAGGTCAGTATAGGTGTAAACGTACCTGGAATTGTTAAATAGTCCAGTGCCATGCGTGATAGCGTTGGGTAGACAGTTTGGCGCTCGTACCACCAGAGGAGCAGGTCGGAGACGTGTTCGACGTCTGTGGATAGGTAGCGGTCAAGTTCCGTTCGTAAGTCGGTAGGTTTTGGAGGGGCTAAGGCGGCGAGATTATCAAAAAAATTCACGTTCTAGTGGAGACGATTAGCATGGCAGCTATGATGCTAGGGCTTAGTATACGCACCTTTTGTGAATGCATGGCAACGTCCGTCTCTCTTTCAACGGTTGCATCCCCACCCCTGCTGTACGTTCGTTCATGCTCGTCTCGTACTAGTGCTTCAGCAGTGTCGATCCATGCTGGCTCCCAGCCCGTGCTCTTGAAGTATTGGAGCTTGTGACGAGGGTGAAGGACTGCAAATAGCGTGAGCAGTGAGCACGAATCTGCGGAGTATGAGATGACTTACTCATTGCAATACGATATGCCTCAGACTGATCTGTGAGCTGATAGTACCTGTTCAGGGTTTTTTTGGCGAGGTTGACAGCAACGCGAATTGCAGGCGAGTACTTTTGGTCGCGGGAGTGTGTCGTCAGGAGTTCGTCAATGCTGTCCATGGCCGGAATGACCATGGCAAGGTTTGGGGTATCCCGGGAGAAGAATAAAGTTGCATCTTTGAGGATCTATAGGACGGTGTAAAATGGTGCAACGTGTCACCGTGTCAGCCATGTTTGTCTATATTTTGTTCGTAGCGGCGATAGCACGCACCTTCAGCACGCTGCAAAGCTGTTCAACCAGCTCCCACTCTTCATCAACAAGCTCAAACTTCCTCAAATCCCGACGCCGAGTAATCACATCAATGGCCTCTTTGTGGTCCATTCCATAGCGCAGAAGGTCAAATGTCGAGTTCCATCGTGTCGCCACATCACGCGGCATCAGTGTTATGGGGCGCTGCAAATCTTTCAAGGTATCTTTCCACACCGGAAGGAGTACGGTTGACGAATTAATGATCTTGTAGGCTAGTTTTCGAAGCTATACGGACAACTTAGCATACAGGTGTGACCCCCACCGAAAGTGCTCAAACATACCTTGACAAGAACCAGCTTTAAAGGCTGGATGCTCGTCTGCCAAGTCCTCCGCTCGTCTTCAGTCAAGAATGGGACCTCGTCAATGGACCCATCTATGTTATCTATGCCCATGCCCTCTGCGTCCTCAGTGGCACCATCGACATCGAGAAAAACGGGCTCATCTGAGTCACGGTCATCTACGTCAAGATCAATTCCACCGTTGAAGACCGCGTCAGCATCTTTCTTGCTCATGTCGAACTGACGAATCATTGATTTTGCAACCAGGTTGACCGTGTGCAGGAAGCAGCGGGTGTGTGCCGCAGCCCCACTGAAGTGCAAGACTGTGTCTTCGAGCTCGGCAACCATGACGGTGTTGTTTGATGCGTTATCACATGTAATGCCAAGAATCTTAATGATTCAGTACCTCGTAACTTGTGAGTCGTTCATTAAATGCTCCTACCTTATGTTCAATACCAAAATCTTCTAGCACTCGTGTAAATGCCTGCGCAAGTTCTACACCGGTGTGAGACTAGCCAAATTGGCAGTCAATATAGATTCTGATAGTAGATAGTGCTAACCTACCCGCGCAACCTCAACAATGTCGAGAGGGAAAGATGTCGGCGAGCCGTTGTGTTCCAAATGGACCGCGAAGGCAACAAATGCATGGTGGTTTGGGGATGTCCACCCGTCGGTTGTGAAGCTAATGCGTCCCTCGTACTCCTGGTACATTTGTTTAGTACACGTTAACTGGTTACCCGGACATACTGACCTGTAACATTTTAGCAATACGCTGCCGTGTTTTCACAAACACATGCTTCACATCACGCGACACTGTTTCGGGTGAAGGTATATAGTATTCCGGCCTTCCGGTTTTCATTAGCAACTGAAATCCTCGATCGCTAACAATTTTGAAAGGTCGCAGGCTTTCTGCAATCCATCGGACTATCTCCGACCTGCGAAATTATATAAATATGGACATCCGTCCAACTTGAATCAACCGTGACTCACCTCGTTTCTGTACGAGTGTGCTGTCGGTGACTATATTTGACTTTACCCTTTCCTTTCCGTTCAAATGCAGTAATGATGGAACCGGTTCGCAGAAAGGGCCCGACTATTTTGTCACGTACTTCCCTTGCATCCTTGGCACTATCTGCAGCATCAAGGACATCAGCTCCCCAGCAACTGGCCACGTGCTTGCGCATGTTGCCGGTTGACCGAGCGTCCTTTGTGTCCAAATAACGACGGATTTTTATTTTGCACCCACGTGCACGGCAGGCAAATTCGTGAACAGGCCGTCCATTGATCTCGCAGACAACTGGAGTGGGATCAAAAAAAGCATACACGGGGGAGGTCCAGTCCTTTTGCATACGCGCTGCCGTGATTTGGTCTAACGTTAGTATACAGGTATGAAACTGGAATATAGACAAACCGAGCTGGTGTTCAACCTCCTCAACTTCGTCGTCTCGCTCAGCTTGGACTCTCTCTACTACGGTGGCAGCTTTGTTGGTCGTTTCTTTGTTCAGTGCTGGCGTTGTTTCTGTTACTGACTGCTGTCTTTCACCAGTGACATTTGATGGGTTACTAGGCTCCACCACAACTTGAAGGCCTGTCCTAGCTCGTTTGCCAGCCTCCGAAACAGCTTCTGTATCACTTGTCGGAAGCACCTTTCATTTGCCGGCTGTGCGTTCTTCAGCTGCAAGCTTTGCTTTCTCTGTTGGCTTGAGAGTTCTCTTTGACATGGTTGTGGGATAGAAGGAGGGGGCGGAAAATTTTTGTTGGCTCGAAGAGGGACTCAGAGTGACCGGTGCCGCTATGTGGCACTGTTTCAGAGTCAAGCCGACAGTGACATGTTGACAGCAAGTCCTGAGTTTAGTTAGATTAAGTTGGACCTTCATGTACCTGATATTTCTGAGTTAGATTATCTATGTACCCACAGTGAGGGTGTGGGTACGGGTGTGGGTAACCGTGAAGCTGACCCGCACCCACACCCACTGCGGGTAGGGGTGTCATACCCGTGCGGGTTACCCACACCCATGCCATACCCTACTCGCGTGTGGAGTCATGACGAGCCGCATGTGCACCCTTCGCCCTTTCATGTTCTTCCGCCACTTTTCCTCTCTGTACCTCTCTGTACAGTCCTCTACCTCGTCTGCGTGAACGACACAATGTCCGTGCAACTTCGGAACACCGTCGATGTGGCCGAGCCGCTGCATCACCTTGGTTTCGTTCAGGAGGTCCCGACCCTTCGACTTCTGGACCCAATGGTCTTTGATGACGTAGGAGACGTCACCGCGACGTGCAATGTAACACACCGTTCCCCTTCCTAAAAAGCCGGAACTCGAGAATAATACGCTCATCAGCTCATAGACGGCATCTCCGACCCCCATTGTCCCCATTGCGGTGATATGCTTGCGGGGAGAGAGGGGGTTACGAGCAGTGGGGAATAGAGAAGTGGTAGGGGGGGGCGTGGTGAGAGAAGGCCCGGGTGTGGTAGGTGTGGTTTGGGACGTAAAGTTGATTGTTCCGCGTTGTTTTTTAGCTAGTTCGGGGAAGACCTCCATGGTTAGATCTAGGCCGAGGCAGCTACGACATCCGAAAGATATGGCGCAGAGGACGTAGATGAGGCGATGGGGATGTTGATGGATATTGAATGGCGGGGAGACAGCACCCCCGGAGCGGTCGTAGAAATGGAGGCGAAAGTCGTCGTTAGCGATCGATATACCCAGTACGAACCGCCTCCAGGGTTGCTCGACGAGCATGATGTACGCCTTCGTATCCATCGTCTTCCCGAGGCGGCCGGCAGGCTGATATGCTTCCTTCGTCAACTCACCGATTACCCTGGGGCTTCGCCAGGTAATGTCGTCGACCACGACAGAGGCGTCGTCGACGAGGATCAGGTCAGGCTTTCGAATGTATTCCGATCCCGGTAGAGCGTTCTGACTCCACTCCGCCATCCAGTGGCGATGGATCACTTCAGTGACCTGATCGGCTTTCTCTCCCGTGCCTTTCCGAGTCCCTCCCGTGCCTTTGTCGCCATATGTGCCTAGAGAGAGGCACTGTCTCTTGGCGGCGTTGGTAATGGCGTTGAAGAAGAGCGCCGTACGTTGTTCCGTCGTGAGGTCGAGGGTATCGTCCGCTCTGGTATTTTTGGCGAATAGCGGCCAATTCCAAAGCTTTTTGATGGAATCGTATAGATAGAAATCGTCGGAGGAGTGCGAGGGCGGTGACTTTAGGTCGTTGCGGATCTTGTCCGGGAGTGAGTCCCAAGAGACCACGAGAGAGCCAGGCTCCAAAGCCTGGAAAGTGTCGGTGAACGAACCGAATATGACACCGCAGCGAGGTGAGCGTATCCATTTCATGGACTTTTCGACCGTCTTTTGGGAGCGGGTGAGAACCAAGGGACTTGTAAACTGTATCAGTCGTCGAAAAAATAATTTTACGTGATGCCATTCAAGTTTCGAACGTCCTTAAAGTTGAAACGTTGACGAGCGCCTCAGGAACAGACAAAGGAGTACGTGAAACCGCCACATGCCCTACTCGCTCGAGACTTATGTATCACTGTGGGCGCAGGGCGTAGCAGAAAGCTATCCAGAGTACACAGCCTCAACACTGCATTATTGATTCAAGAATGGACTCGGAAACGAAACCCTAACGAGTTATGGTATCAAGAGGAGAGGCAGAGATGTATATACTTATCAAAATATTTGTTCAAGTAGAACTCCGTAGAATGTTCAAACGAATTATACGCCGTCAACCGAGAGTCCGCGGATGCACCGTACCGCGGGATGAGATGGGCAAACGCCCGTACCTGGCTGAGCGGGACCACGTCACCAATGCGTTGGCCGTTCGTTCTTTTGGCACGTTTGAGGATCAGGAGTCCTGATGCAGCGTCCTCGGCGCAGATATCGAATCGTTGAATGTAAACAATGAATTTGTCCTCCCAAGGCCAATTCGTTCCGGGTCCACCCAGCGGACGCATTATACACCGTATCTGGCCTATGATGTGCCCTGGAACGGACGTAAGTATCAATTTGACCGAGAAGAAATGATAATCGCCTCACCGTTTAATCCGCTGCGGGGCCAATCAGCGTGTGCATCAACGTTGACGATAGCGGCATCATAGCGCCCGAGAGGCCATTCCTTCTCCGGAGGGGATGCAAAAAGAGTTTGAGCAGGTGAAATATCCTGGTCGTGGAACGGCAGGTTCTGTATTCTGACCTTGAACCAGATTTGCAGGTCGGTGAAGGAAAGAGCTGCAATGGGGGAGGCACGGCGTTGCCCCCCAATAGCGTGAACGAACGGTTGGCGCTGCGCCCTTTCGCGAGCGAAATAATCAGCAAGCGCGGCGCGCAAATCTGGAAGCTGGAATTTTTGAGCAGCATCATCAACACTGATACGGCGTATGTGGGGATCATAGCCGAGATTGATAGCAGTCGCACCGAGATGGGATGTGCGGAGTGGAAAGGGGGCAGTTCTTGAATGTTTGATAGTGAAATAATTTTTTGGAGGACGTGACAAGAATGAAGTGGGAGCGATGCCGACGGGCTCGGCCGCATCTTCATGTTCCGAGTCACTTTCATCAGACTCCACCAGATCTCGGGAGGGTCGAGAGAGTTCTGTTGAGCGGAGAGTAGTTGCGAGGTCGAAAGTGCGGCATTTTTCGGCTCTATCCAAGTACCGGCAGATTTGGGGGTCGTAGTTGTTATTGTTGCTAGCGCTCGCGGGGGTTTTGATCTCGGAGACGTGTGCGTGCTCTGTTACGTCTGCCGTCCATTGAATCGGGACTCCGACTCGTTTGATGCTAGGAACGAAGCTCTGCATTAGCTCCAATTTAGGAATATACCAGTTTTCAATGATTCTATTCCCTTTTCCGCGCCGTGCTCCACTGTCAATGATAGACACCTTGTTCGCGTGGAATGTATCTAGCGCAGAGGAGATGGATAGGAGGTCATCCGTGTCGATACGATACGCTTGAACCCGGTATCGAAAGTCCATCAGCGCGCGAATGGCGGTGACGAACTGGAAGGGAGCAGCGCCAGCAATGGCGCCAACGATGTAGCGCTGTACATCGCGGTGTACACGCCCTGTCACCTGCTTCAGCCTTGAGATCCCGTCCTTGAAGTGACGAAAGCCCGATGTGGGCTGCATCACCGAAAGTCGAAAGTCGAGTTCTGACTCACCAACAATGTTCAGGCACCATTTGACGTCGTGGTCCCAGAACTCTTTGTGTAGATGGTGTAACATCTCGGGTGTAAGGAACGAGCTAGGGCATGACAAGGGAAAATTTCGAAAGAATGGTTCACTAACACCGCTTAAACGAAACTTTTGAGCTTCGCGGAAGAATGCTTGAAGGTCCGAGGGATCAGCTTTCGACTTTACGACTCGGAGTTGTGCAGTGGTAATTGAACCAGTCCGTGGTTCGTGACGAAACGGATCCCCGAACTGTTTGTACATGGCCATTGTGACCGGGGATGTCTTTCCTCCGACGCACGCGACCATTGCAGCCTCGGGAGTGTCTGTTATGTAACTCGCGAGGGGTGTGAAGCAGTATCGAATGTTCCCGTCGGGGTCTGGTAGCATGATGCCGCGCTCAGCGGCCCCCTTGACCGGCTGAAGGACGATGTCTAGACATTCGTGAATCAGCCGATCTTCCGAGACGCCGCGCAAGCGCTTGTTCTTGTGTACGAATTTGGGGACCGGCAAAAGAGCTAAGAGCATGAAAGAGTTTGATGAGAGTTTGAGGCGGGTGGACATCTTGATGTTCGCGAGACTAATAAGGAGGGGGTGAGCAACTCGACCGCCACATAATGTGGTGATATTCGTCTTGTCTGAGGAGAGAACGATACCGAGGAGGGTCCCTCCTGCAGGAATTTCCCTCTGTGACACACGGTGAGCTACGTAGACGATTGCGGCGAGGAGCATACCTGCATATTCCAAGCATCGTCGCCCGTCATCCACTCGGTATAAACACGACACTGCCTCTCGGGGGTTTTGTATACACGTCGAGGAACCCAGTCGAGACAATTTCGGAACAGTGGATGATTGAGAAGCCAGGCAATACAGTCTAAAGCGTCACGCCAATAAAGATATACGTGTTGATTTGTGGGATGTGGAGGCTTGATCTCCGTCACGCGCCAGCGAGGCCCCCCGGGGAGAAGTTCGGCTCGGCCACGTAGTTCTTTGGCTGTAGAAAACGAGAGTTGGAGTGTTCGTATCTTGCCCACCAATGAGTATCCAGATACCGAATATATGACATAGAATCATACCTTCTGCAATTTGAGAAAAGAATCGATCGCTCTCATGCTCAAGCCCGAGCGGAGCAGCCACAATGCCAGTTCCCACTGGCACTCTTCGCGGGACGCAAAGGGGTAATAGAGGTTCGTCGTTCGAAAGCCGCTGAACTGATCCGCGTCAAATCCGTCCATGAAGGTGGGTCCAGCAGAAAAAATCTTCGCTGCGCCCGGAAAGAAATCACAAGTTTCTTGGAAACCCGTTGGTGGCGACTCGGAGCGAGGGCGATCGACCGGGTCACTTGCAGGGACATCTGGACCTGCGTGCGTGTCGTGATCGTCGGTATCGACGTCCATTTGAGCAAGACCTTCCGAAACCGCACGGGTATTGAAACATGAATCCAAAGGAGCTGAGCGAGTAGCAGAAGTCGGAAGGTCAGTGCTGTTGCGGAGGGAAACGAGATCGTCGACCCAGGTATTACAGCCAGAGCTAGGTTGACTCATGTGGTTTGCGACAGCGACGGCATCCTTGAATCCGCCCTTCCCACAGTTCGGGCAGCGAGGCATGTGACAGAAAATAGTTGGAAATGAATTTACCGACACGGTATAGCCCAGAATCCGGTACCTCGTGTCAAGTCACGCCGTAAAAATTAGAGTTCGCTTACGTGTCTCACACGATATGCAGGTATAGTGTGGGCGAGAGCAGGCGCGAATAGCCAACCTATATCACTCTGAGACCTCAAGACTTCTTCACCCCAAAATATGCCGCCGCCGCCGACACCTGGAGTATTTTCAGCGAATTCCGGTCATCCCCCCGCTAAAGTGGACCTTCATTTCGCCAATGTCACTAATCGTGACTTTCACTTGGGGCCCAAAACAAAGTTGTTGGGCGAACTACATCAAATACTGGGAATTTCTGTTCGTTTTCTCCCTTCCCAGTGTATATAAATTTTACTCACGTCCGACAGCATGGCCCCGTCCTCCCCGATGATGAAGCGCATGGTGTACTTGATGTAGCGCGGGCGAAGCGAGAGGTTTGCCGTGCAGAACAGGCTCTGGCTAAATCGCTTGCGGAACAGCATGCAGCCATAGCCAAGCTATACGAGGTCCAGGCCCAAGGCCTGGAAGAGTTAATGGGTAACCTGGAAACCAATGTCGGGATGATCCGTGCAACGATGAGGCGGCATGGAACAGATGAAACGATTAGTAGGTTCGTCGTGTCTCGGGCTGGAGCTGGCCATCAGGCGCAAAGTCACGGTAACCCGGACGGTATGTCTACGATGTCTTCTTCGACACTTTCCTTATTCTTTCGCCACGCCAGGAACAGTTACGAAGAGCGTAGGGAATCGGCTGCTATCCATCCGCTTGGACTAAAGCGTGTTGAAAATGGTCTCATCATATCATGTATGTCATATGTTCACCATCACTCTCGTATTCATGTCTAGGTATATGTCAGTACAATCACTGTATGCACACCTGTTGTTGACTTTACTCAGTCTGAGCCCGCGACAGCCCACCAGACGTAGCCACGTTCACGGACGACAAGCGTCATCAATGCTCAGCAAACAATTGCACAAGCACGCGAGCGCAGACGCAGGTCTGCCCGCCGACACGACGACGTGTTGACACGATGGCTCGTCGACGCAACGACGCCTCCCCCGACCGCCCTCGACTCATCCCTGCCCTCATGTTGTCCCCGCCCTCGCCCTGGCGTCGTTAAACGTGATACGACCACGACGACATGACGATGCGTTGACGATGACCACAAGGCAAGATGGCTTAACGCACCTCGTGAGGCGAGAGACAAATTGGTGGCGGCAGGATATACGGAAGGTACAGCAACTTTGTAGCCACATGCTGCCAAGGATGCTCCTTTAAGGGTTGCCAAACGATTCAATATATAATTCACTTTGTTCGTTGTATCAATGTTCAATTTCGTCTTGTTGCATATACTCTCATTGATAAATTAATGACCGGTCACCGGGCGCAGACTCCCTCCTCGTCGTGCGCCCACGTCCGCTGACGGGCTCCCTCGTCGTCATACGCTCGCGTCCGCTGGCGTACTCCTCCGTCGTTGGAACATCACCTCCGCTGGCAGACTCCCTCGTACGGCGGAATCCCCCGACGTCGTATGTACTACCGATGATTGTCTAGCCAAGATTTGGAGGTAATACGCGGCTACGAGGCATTGTGGGGACTAGCTGACTTTTGCTATTCGTATTTGTGCGACCCCTCTTCGGTATCCCCGAAGAGTTCACCATTGTCCGTGCGTGCATCCCAAAGAGATCGTCCTTCAGAAGCTGGGTGCCAGTGAGGGATCTGCTCAGCAGTGTCGCGTAGCAAGTGGGCGAGAAGTGGTAATGCAGATGCCCTCTGGTGAGATCCGGATACAGCTGTGTCTGAACGGCAAAGTAAGATCCAAGTCACCTGGTCATTGCTATACGGCAACCTACCGATGTTGATGTACGCAATGACATGGTCTCTTATCCAGTCCGTAAAGTCCTCACCCCATTCCGTACTGCCCACCAATCCGTACTTAGAGCATAGTTAGAGGCACAGGCACGAGGGTACAAAACGATTATTCTTACCTCCTCTCCATCCCAGCTTGCGATTAGAATTGTTCGCAAGGGTTTCCAGCCATTTCGCAACAGCGTACCAAAACCACGAATAGCCTCGTGAACTGCCACAGTACCTGACGAGGGATCAGAAGCTCCCAAAACCTGAAATGTATTGGGGTTAATATCCTTCAGCGTGCAGAAATGTCGTACCCAAGCTGGATATGCATATTAATGCGTGTTGTGTCCAAGAGTGAAACACATACCATCACGATGGCTGCCGAGCACAACAACTTCTTCCTTGATGTGGCCAGGTATAACACCAAAGGTGTTCCAAATAGGCGTGACCTTTTCCTCGACTATTTAGCAACCTTGTCAGATCGACCCCTTGCTTATCGCAAGATCCGTACCATTATTGACCAGCCTTACGATAGGACCTTCCTGGCCGTCCGCGATTTGGTCTAGTAAGATTTTGGCATTGGGTAAACTGGGGATCGTTGGCTTGCTGCCTCCATCAACACGTGTGCTATTCTCATACGCAGGATAACCTGGAGTTGAAGGATCTCCTGGGTAAAGAACGGGACCGAACCCCTTTGCACGGAGGTCGGGTTACGGGCAGGTCCATGTGTTGAAAGTATAGTATGTGTTTCCTTATCACTACTACCTTTCTATAGGACTGGCATTAGCCTTGTCCATATCGCTATCTAAAGCATAGTAATGCTAAGTACGAAAGGATAGTGGATTCTACACTATTACTATCCTAATAGCTATATCTCGAAGATAAGGTCTTATCTTATCTTATCTAATCTATGATTAGATAGTCATACTTATGACTACTAGATTAGAGCCCTATACGCCATTGGCTAGGCTCATCTATGAAGCGTCTTACTCATCATTCTTGTAATGATGACTGATGCTGATCGAGATACTTACGCTATTGGATAAGCTTATATCCACTAACCTAACTTAACCTACGAGTACTTTATGCTATTGGCTAATTACTCGTAGACATATATACAAGTACAAACATGTATTTAGTATATATAGACCAGGCCTTCAGCCTGGAATAATAAGGAAGTTTTCAGTATCTTTTCCACCTCTCAACAGAATAAGATCCACTCGACTATCCTACAAGGATAAGTCTTCTGTCTCTCACTCGACACTCTATATGAGTCGTCCTCTGTCTACCTTTGTTACACTAACAACTGACAGGTGTTGAGACGCTAGTAGCCTTAGCTACTTTACCACTCTGGACAGAGATCCTAGTGAGAACGATCGACCTTACAGTCGATCGTACCTAGCCCTTAGGGGCTTTGTCTATTCTATAATAGACTTTACCTATCTATTGATAGAGGTGACGTGCACATACCTATGCACTCACATGGAGCCTGTATAGGACTCCTTTACCTACTATGTAGAGCTACCTACTATCTCATAGTAGAGATTACCTACCTTATGGTAGAGATATGTTATGACGCTATTGCGTTCACCTTACCTATCATATGAATGATAGAGTCTTACCTGACTTCTCTCATAACCAGTCAGAGACTAGCCCATCCCCAGTATCGCCCCTTCAGTCGTTACTGAGATGGAGACTTACTACTTCTGTAGTAAGGGTAATGAGCCCCTTAACGGGATTTCCTATATAGCTCACGCTGTATAGAGAGTTTCCTATTGCCAGACCTCTGGGAGTCAGTTAATGCTACGTGGTACATTCCTGCCACGTACCATGCTTCCTACCACGAACCGTTGGTAGAGACTGACACAAGTCTGGGTATAGAGAATAGCTGAAGATCATAGAGATCGTGTCGACAGGTACTCACGTTCCTCTTGCTCCTCGTTCGATCATCCTCGTGGCCTCGGAACCACCTTAGTTGAGCAACAGCCTTTGTGCGCTGTACGCTGTCACATGGTACGATTTCTATACGAGTCTCTCTCGATAGCGTTCCTGTTCTCTTTCCAGGGATCCTTCCCAAAGGGGGCGAACGATTGGCCAAAGACGATGAGTGGGAAGAGTGGCGATGGCGTCAGAGAAGGAGGAAGTGGCGATAAGGGCAATGAGGTGAGTTCGCATATCAGCGAGACCGTCGGTTATAGCAGAGTGGACTTGAGAGGAAAAGGAAGTGTAGTTATGAAGAGAATACGAGAATAAACTTGATAAAGAGCAATATAGTCATACATATTTTGAGAAGGAACACCGGAGAGAAAAACATTTTGTTCCACATCATAGAGAAGATCAGGGGTTTGTAGGACAACCGTGAAGATGGTGTTGCGAATGGGAGTGTCAAAGAGGTGAGGGACAATTGGGAGGTCGGGAACAAAGGGACGAGGGGCAAGAGAGTCGTCGTCGTGAGGATGGGAGGACATAGGTTATGGGGGGAATTGAGTGGGGCATCGTCCCTTATAAGCGGATAGAAGTTTAGTGGCGTGGGAGAGGTTTCCTTCGGGTTCCCAGGTGTTCTCCGACAAAGGCCATCCTTTCCAAGACATGAGGTATTGTCGCCGGCCATGAGTCCCCCTGTGTGAGAGGATTTCGCCTATTTCATACTCTTCTTCTCCATTAATGACATCAGGAGGGAGAGATAGGAAGTTCAGACCATGTTCGGCAGTCTCCCGATAGGTAGATAGTTTTGAAGCATGGAACACGTTTGTGATACGCCACGTAGGGGGAAGTTTTAGTCGATAAGAGAGTGGAGATAAGACTTGAGAAATTTCAAATGGTCCTTCTCTTTTGGGCGCAAGTTTTCTAGAAGGGTATCGAAGGTGGAGGTTTTTGTTATCGAGCCATACCTTATCTCCGACTTTCCAGGGAGTGAAGCGGGAATGAAAGTGTTCCTTCATGAGGCGTTGGGCGCGTTCATGTGCGTCCAAGGCTTCTTTCCGTGCTTCGGATAACAAAGATAGACGAGTTTCGAGTTCGGGGAGAAAGGTTTTTCCGAGAGGGGGATAGGATCGGGGTTCATATCCAAGAATAAGAGAAAAGGGGGTTTTGTTGGTGACAGAGTGAATGGAGGAATTGTGGCAGAACTCAGCCATGGGGAGTAGTTTGGCCCATTGATCAGTGCGTCCTTCACAGAAGATTCGAAGATAGGTTTCGAGTTCTTGATTGACTCGTTCAGTTTCACCATCAGTTTGGGGGTGGTATGCGGAGGAGAGGGCGAGATCATATTGTAAGAGACGAGCCAGTTCTCGAGCGAAGGCGGAGGCGAATTGAGGACCTCTGTCAGAGATGCAGCGGTCATGAAGTCCATAGCAAGGGAAAATATGGGTGAAAAAGAGTTGGGCTACGTCGGCGGCAGTGATGGTTTTGTGGCAAGGAAGCAAAACTACCCCCTTTGTAAGACCATGGTCGACCATGACCAACACAGAATCAAAAGAAAGGGAGGGGGGAAGATCAGTGATGAGATCCACAAAGATCTGCTGGAAGGGGCGAGTGGAAGAAGAAGTAAGAGGAGAGAGAGGTGGAGTGGAAGGATGGGTATTGACTTTGTGGGATTAACAGGTGGCGCAGCCAAGAATGAAGCGACGGACGAAGGTGGAAAGACCAGGCCACCAGTAGTCACGAGTGAGTAGATTTTGGGTGTGGAGGATACCACCATGACCACCAGCGGGGAATTCATGGAGAGAAAGGACAAGATCGTGACAAAGAGAAGGGGGAATGAAGAGACGGTTACGAAAGTATAGTTTGGAATCAGAGAAGGTCCAGTCAGAAAGGGAAGCGCGAGGAAGAAGAGAAGTGCCTTCGTTAAGGGCAGCGAGGGCAGCGGAGGCAAAAGGGTCAGAGGCGGTTAAGGAAGCGATTTTATCAGCAAGGGCAAGATCGAGAGAATTAACAAAGAGAGAATCAGGAAGGAGAATAACGTCATGGTTGTCGAGAGAGACGTTGACGTCGTCACGGCAAGAGAGAGCATCAGCAGGGGCGATGGAAGAAGCAGGAAGATAAGAGAAGATAAGATCAAAGTCTTGGAGGAAGAATTGCCAGCGAGCATGGCGGCGAGAGAGTTTACGGGGTTAATGGAAATAGGTAAGATTTTTGTGGTCGGTGAGAATAGTGACGGGGAGACCGGTGCCTTGAAGATAGTGACGCCATTCTTCGAGAGCATGAATGACAGCAAGAAGTTCGCAATCATAGATATCATAATTGTGTTCCGGAGCGGAGAAGGTATGGGAGAGATAGGCACAAGGATGAAGGTCACTGTTGGAATCCGATTGCATGAGGATAGCGCCAGAGGCAGTGAGGGAGGCATCAGTCATGACTGTGAAGGGACGAGTGACGTCCGGCATGGCGAGGACTGGTTTGGCAAGAAAGGCGTTTTATAGGGAGGAGAAGGCAGTGGCGCAGTCGGAGGACCAGGACCAGGGAACATCTTTTTTGGTGAGATCGATGAGAGTACGAGCGATGGCGGAGAAATTGGGGATGAATTTTCAATAGAAGTTGCAGAAGCCGATGAAGGAACGAACTGCGCGGACAGAACGAGGAGGGGACCAGGTTTCAATAGCAGAAAGTTTCGTGGGATCCATTTTGAGGGAGCCGCCTGAGATAACAAGGCCTAGGAAGTCGACTTCACGAGCGGCGAAAGTGCATTTTTCGGGTTTAAGATATAGTTTGTGTTCTCGAAGACGAGTGAGGACTTTGCGAACAAGGGTCCAATGGAGGTCAAGATCATCTCCACAGTGAATGAGGAAATCATCCATATAGATGACAAGCCATCCTTCGGCAATGTAATCACCAAAGATATGTTGCATCAGGGCTTGAAAGGTGGAGGGAGCATTGCAGAAGCCAAAGAACATGATGTTGGGTTCGAAGAGACCATCAGGAGTGATGAAGGTGGCTTTCCAACGATCTTCGGGGCAGATGAGGATGTTGTTATAACCCCAGCGAATGTCCAACTTGGTAAAAATGGTGGATGTTTTAAGACGATCTACGAGGTCGGTGATGCGAGGAAGGGGATAGGCGTTTTTAATGATGTGTTCGTTTAGGTATCGATAATCTTGACAGGGACAAAGGGAGCCGTCTTTCTTTGGGACGAAAAAGAAAGGGGAAGCTTGAGGGGATTGGGACGGGGAGATGCGACCATTTTCAAGATTTTCTTTAATGAAGGAAGAGCAAGTGTCTCGTTCTTTCGGATTGAGGGAATAGGTTTTCGCTACTTTGGGAACGAAGGATTCTTTGAGTTTGATGGTATGGTCTAGAATGCGAGAGGGAGGTAGCTCATTGATGGGTGGTTTTGTGAATATGTCAACAAAGTCAGAGATTTGAGAAGGAAGTTCTTGTTTAGGTTGCTCGGTTGCTATAGCGAGTTCGGTGGAAATGGTAGTTTTTCGGACGGGAAGACCGAATGGAACATTGGAGTGAAGAGAGTATTGTGGGGAGGAGGATTCTTTTCCCAGATAGCGGACAAGGTAATGTTGTTCATCGGAGTCAGAGGAATCAGGGGTCAGGGTATCGGGGATGGTGATCATTCCAGAGGCCCAATCGATGACAGGGTTGGTGGATTGAAGCCAAGGGAGTCCGAGGATGAGCCCTTCTTTTCCGCAGTTGATAATAAAGAAGTCTCGTCATTCTCGACGATTTCCGATAGACAAATATAAGGACGTGCGATTTCTGAGAATCCCATTTTTATTGGGTGTTCCATCTACATTGGAGACGGCAAGGGGTTTGGCTAGACGATGTGTGGGGAGTTTGTTTTTCAAGATGATAGAGGCGTCGATGAAATTTCCTGTGGCTCCGCTATCAATGAGAGCAGTTACTTTGACATTTTCAGAGCTCTTGGATTTGGACAACATACCGGGATTCGAATAGATTTGGCATGTGGGGTTGTACAAAATACAGGAGCAAGACGGTGAGGAGAACTAGACGTTGAACTGGTCCTCCTTTTCAAAAATCCTCGTCGTTAGAGGCGACTTCTTCTTCAGTAATATCAGGGACAGTGGCAACAGTTTCAATTTTTTCATCAGCAGGGGGAGTTTCTTCTTCATATACAGTGCGGAGTACCTTCAGGATCTCCTCTTTTGAGATGTTTCTGTCGGTGACAATCTCGTTGACATATTTCCTAGGTCAGAGTGTGGTGGGGGAGGGCGACTGTTGGGACGAGGAGAAGGAGAGGGGGTGTTTCTCTTTTCTCCATAGTGGTTCGAGGCGTGGCATTCCTTTTTGTGGCATATGAAACATCGTCCCTCTTTCAGGTGACGAGCTCTTTCTATAGGAGAGAGGCAGGGAGCGCTGACGTCCATGGCGTTTGGATTGGCAGAAGGGCGAGAGAAGCCTCCTCCTCTTCCAGCAAGTACATCGGCGATTCGACGGAGTTGGGCGTGATATTTGGCTGCTTGGGTGATCCATTCTTCGGCAGTGGTTGGTTGGGTCTGTTGACCAAGGATCTTCTCAACGATATTTTTATTCATGCCCATGGCGAGAGTTTCGAGGAGGGAATCTTGATCGGTGATCCCCGCTCGAGAGGAGTGGAGGCGAAATTCAGAGACAAACTTCTGGAATCCCCCTTCCTTATCTCTGTGTTCCTGGCGAAGGGAGCGAAGTTTTCGTCGTGCCTCAACAGCGACATTAAACGGGAAGAAGGTAGAGCGGAAATCAGTCTCAAGTTTAGCGAAGGTCTTTTCTGTGGCGGCGATGGCAGTGTTACTGATTTTATCGTACCATCCTTTGGCAAATGGGGGGCCATTCCCTTTGGTTAACTTGTTCAAAAGAACTAGGACCTTCTGCTCATCGCTGTACAACGTTACATTTATTGCGAAGTAAGCTTTCATGGCCAGCAGCCAGTGATTAGCATTTTTCGCTTCTCCCGAGAAGTCGTCAGGGAGACCAGCTTTCAATTCCGAGGGCTAGTGTTTAAAAGTCCAGTTGCGAACCGGTACGGCAACCGGCAACTGGACTGAACCTCAACCGATGGCAACCGGACTGCAGTTGCCTAAACGTACCGAGTTGCCGTCAATCCGGTTGCCGGTTGCTTGCTTAACCATATTTGGTTAGGACCGGTTGAAGACCGGTCGCAACTGGTCTTTCTGGAAGACCGTACAATAATTACTACACGAATGTACCGACCGAGATCATGAACGGACAACTAACTAAGTACCAATCTACAGCTGGACGAGTTCATCTTCACTATCATCCCAGGTTGCCAACTCTTCATCCTGGTCAAGAAGCTGTTTGAACGCCTCTAAATCAACCTCCTCGACACCTAATGAATTGTGCTGGGCAGCATCTACTATGTGCTCCCGCCAGCCATGCTTCAAGACTTGCAGATGTTCGAATTTCTCCGTGCCTAGACGAGATCGGCGATCTGTGGCAATCTCCGCGCCCGCAGAGAAGAGCCGCTCACACGGAACAGAGGTTGCCGGGATGGCACACACATCCTTCGCAACGCGTGCTAGAGTGGGATATTCTTTGGCATGCAGCTGTACCGTTTGTTTAGAGCACAGAAAATGAGAATAAAGACGAAAATGACTTACTGCCCACCACG
Organism: Leccinum olivaceopallidum; assembly: GCA_038091775.1. Taxonomy (NCBI): domain Eukaryota; kingdom Fungi; phylum Basidiomycota; class Agaricomycetes; order Boletales; family Boletaceae; genus Leccinum; species Leccinum olivaceopallidum. The sequence goes on along the minus strand of JBBPPC010000082.1, from coordinate 20,545 downwards.
AAACGACGTCAAGATCCTTGTCGACGTCTGGTGCCATGTCGTTCAGATACCGCCGAAGTTCCTCCTTCCATCCGCCGTTATTGCCGTGGGTTGACTGTCGAAGAAGGCGACGTCGACGGCGATCATACTCGGATTCGAGTGACTGTTCAACGGATGCTTCGTCGTCGTCTTCGTCTTCACTCCGGTGACGTGGCCCATCGGAATCACTTTGTTCCTCCCAGTAGCTCTCCACCGTCGCTTCAACGACCTTCAACGCCTCGTCACACCAATCCCTTGCATTTCGGTTGCCGGCTGCTTGCTCCCGTTTCTGTTCTTCACGGCCACCCCAGGCCATCTCGATGTAGGTTAGTTTGTAGTACGGATGTAACACTAAAAGCGCTTAGTAAAACATATACGGTGGCATGCAGATGGACGTACCGAGTGCCAGAATATACACGTCCTTCTCGTCAAACTTGTGGTAGTACTTGCGAAGTTTCTCCAGGCCACATTCAATGGCGTCCGCATACATCCGGTATTTGTTCATGGCCCGTTTCTCCTCCCAAGCAGTTTGTAGGGCTTCGAACGCCGGGATGGCACGCCAGAGGACCGGGTGGCTTATGCTTGAGAAAAGGTGCTGGATGTTGTTGGCGTCAGACACAATGGACCACGCGTCATTGACGCGTTCCCAGTCTGACGCCTTGATCACGAATGCCGTCCATGGAATTTTCTTCACGGGTTGACCGGGGCGCCTGATTGTCGTGATTGGGCCGAAAAGCTCGTCCGCAGAGTTGATAAATAAATTGATAGCCTATAGACAATGTTAGAGTTAAAAACGACAATGATACATAGAATCGTACCGTTCGTAAATTGTAGGATCGAGAAAGCATTCCGTCGGCTGTTCCCCACCGTATGTTGCTGTGGAGAGGGATCTTCAAGGGTACCTCCACTCCGCACTCGAGTTGGAGACGCTCGAAGTACGCTAGACGTTGTCCTGAAGCTTGGATCTTGATGGCGAGTGTTCGGATGGTGGCAACGACGTCGAGAGAGCTGCTGCTGAGGACTTTGTTCTCTGGTAACGTCGGGTTGAACTCCCAGATGGCGCTAGTTGTCTCCACGTGGGCGATTTTGGTGACGATACCCATGAACGCCGTAACGGCGAGGTTCACGACATGCGCAAGGCATGGGAGGCGGTGTTGGTCGGGGGTGAAGGAGTAGACTTGACGAGAATGGAGGGACTCCTCGATGAACTGGCAGGTTGAGTCGTTATTGCTCGTGTTGTCGGCGGTTATGCAAAAAAGCTGTGAACGTTAGTGTATGGCAAGTAACTATAGTAGATGACGCACCTTGCTGCCTCTGCTGTTGATGATGCCGACTCGCTTGCACAATCCAAGGAAGTATCGCCCAAGATTTTCGCCGGTGTGTGAGCCGAGGATACCCTTGAATGCAATGACTTCGCTGCATAGCTTCCATTCTCCGCCGGGATTTGCCGTTCCCTCGATCCAATGGGCAGTGACACCCATGAACGAGGCCTTCGTTTGGTCAACGGACCACAGGTCGGTTGTAGTTGAAACACGGCCCGTAGTTGGTGCCTGGATGAAGGTAAGATTCGGCTAAAAAGATGTGAGTAAAACTGACCTGAATCCGTTCCTTGAGAGACTCGATGTACTTGGTGAAACAGTTTTGAATGTAGGTTGAAACGTTGTGTGTAGAGGGAAGGTCGATAGTTTTTGTATTAGGTCGCATAGCTACTAGGCAGTTGCGAAATGTGGCCTTACTTGCCACCGCGAGACTCTAATAAACGAGTTAGGTAACACTAGTAATATAGCGTTGTTTATTGATTATCAAACAACTCACCTGGTCGTCGCACACAACAAACTCAGCAACGGCTCTTAGCACACCTTCCCTCGTGAAAGCTTTCGGCTTCTTCACTTCGAACACTCCATCCAGAGTCTTCTGAGCATTCTCTTCGTTTCCTCTCTTCTTCATGATCTCGCGCGGTACCGCATAATGGTTCTCCATCAAGTCCAGTGCTGCACAATGTTCTTGGTACAAGGTATAGTGCCCTCGAATATGCTGACGACACGATGAGTTGGAACCAACATGGAACGCTTTGCATTTGCCATGTTTCTTTAGGAATTTCTCGTCGTCTCTGTGGCCACTCGGTAAGTACTACTTGCTAACGATGCGCATATGTGTACTCACTTGCAAACGTTACACCACCGCCCTTTCAGAACTTCGACTTTACCGTCCGTATGACAAAACTTGACCTTGCAGATGTCCGAGAAAATGGTAAGCAGATCCTGCGCACGTTCTTTCTTCACTGGTAGTGTCATCGATGGCACATCTGCGTCGCTTGCCAAATCCTTGAGCTAACTTCAGCTTTTTTTTCATAGACATTAAGCGTCTTCGCCTCACCGAATCCCTCACCGAACCCCTTTCACCACCGGTCACCACCGTTTCATTGGCAATACTCGAAGCCCTCGACCCAGTCCTCGACCCCCTCGACCCCCTCGCCCCCACCTCGACCATTTCATCAGAGTTACAGTCTGGGATCTCGACTTCATCAACCACGGAGGAAGAAGCAATCGATCGTGCATCGTTAGAACGATTCGAAGGCTTGCGTTTGGTCTTGCAACGACGCTTTGGTGTAGGTGGGTCCATACTAGTTCTTTCATCATCATCTTTCGACTCATCATCTGTCTGCAAAGATCCGTCGGTGGAGCCGCCTCGTCTACGCTTCCCCTTCGTGTGCCTGGAGGTTTTAGGTGGACGCGAGCGCGGTGATGTTCGAGGTACTGCCACAGCTTTTTCTGTCGGTCGTCGCTCACGCGCAGATGTTCGGGGCCTTGCCATGATGAAGTAGACAATTGAGAGTGAGGAGTAGGTAACAGGGAATGGGGAATGGGCGAGGTATCATTTTTAATAGTACACTACACGTTGTAGACACGCGCTACGTTGTATACACGCTGTACATAGCCCCTTCCGACCTTTTCCGAGTCGACCTTGACTCAATCGTACATCGCTGGACCGGTTCGGAGGGCAACGGGTTGGGACCGACTGCAACCGGTGAGTGCAACTGCATTCAACCGGTCGCTATCGGTTTCGGTTGCAGTTGCACGGCTATCCTAGAATTGTAAAGACCGGTCACGGTCCGGTTTTTCCCAAAAAGGGAAAAAAACCGGACCGAACCGGACTTTAAAACACTACCGAGGGCATGGCAGCACCAGGAGAAACAGTGATGGGACTAGGGGGCGAGGGGGGTCGACTCGGTGGCTTTCCGGTCGGTGGCACAATGGCAGGGCTAGAACCTGTCAAAGAACTTTCTGGTGGCAGTCCAGACTGTGGCGCAGATGTCGTTTCTGCTGGGAGGGTTCGAGGGGTTCTTTCGTCGTCCGAATCGGAGGGGGGACGAAAGGAGGTGCGAGGACGTGAGTATGAAATGGTGGCTGTCTGCTGAGGAGCAGGAGGCTAGGAAGTAGCTAGTTCTTTTGTTACGCGAAGCGATAACGGCTACCTTAATATTTAGACAAGGTACTCACGCAGAGACCAATCAAGTATAATAGAAAGGATAAGAGAAAGTCTCACTTGCAGACGGTCAAGTGGAGGAAGAGTTAGATAACACTTGATTGTGCAGAACTAGCTGAGGAACACCATTGTGCTACTGGGGTATTTATAGTAGGTGCGAAGGGCACGGACCAAGCAGTGTCAGTAGCAGTGAAAGAGAGGAGACCATATTGGGAACTCGAGATAAGAGATAGAAAGATAACGAGATAAGATGATACAAAGATAAGACGAGAAAGGGAGAAACGACCAAGAGAGTTTCGTTAGTCAATAGCTCGGTCGAGAAGGAAATGAGTATTGTTTACAAGATAGATCGAGAACGGAAGAACATTGAAAGAAAAAGATACATCCACTCCTCTAAGTCCTTCAAAATCAACAGCGATTGTAACACAGGCCATTATTTTGGTCCACCATTCGTCATAGCGGCTGTACGTTCCGTTGAAGTGCCCAGGATCAGGAACAATTTCGGTGTGCTTTTTGGAGTTCGCGGAGGAGGATGAGGTGTCGAGTAGGTGAAGAGCTGCTATGGCGTCTAAGGTCTCTTTCGACAGAGCTGATGGGGGTGCGAGAACGGGGGCGCTTTCCACGTCCTCTTGGTCTAACCGATCATGGGCCCTTTGGGCCTGGTCCTTTGTGTCCCTGAGCTCGTTCTTTAGGTCGTCGATTATTTTGTAAAGCAATGTGAGCCGAGCGTCGAGGTCCATTGATGTGCTCACGCTCGTCGAGGGTTGGGGCGGCGGGTCTTTGGATGTCAATCTCCGACCCGTGCCGCGCATGGGGTTGAAGGTCTGATGTGGATCCATGAGGTCATCAGACATATTGCCAGTGGTCGTATTCTATTTGATATTCTACGTGACTTTCGTAGAGATCGTAGGGGTCGATGTCTGGTGCTCGAATTGCAAGTTTTTCTTCAAAGGAGTTGAAGAGGTCGTTTTTAAGTTCGAAGGGCCAATCTCCGACTAGATCTACTTCAAATCCGAATCCTAATTTGATCGTCATTGGGGTCTTCTTCTTTTATGGGCAATCAGGGGACAGGGAAGGTTTCTCGCACAGCGAGGGACACATTTCCGAAGTATTCGGGAATGATGGGCGATCAGTTATCAACAGGCCAGTTGATAATGGCTTGTTCTTGGAGGTTGATGACTGAGTTCTCTTCATTTATCTCGTGGAGAACAGCGATTTCTGCCTGGGAGAGCTGGGGTGTCCAAGTATTGGCTGTGTCTACAAGAAGTGTTCAGGTTCTTCTTCCCAATCACCGTTATCGGTTTTCAAGGTTTTGACTTCCCACGGGTCAGGTTCGGTGGGGCGATGGTAGTCAGGGGAGAGGAAGCTGAGTTTGAACTCTTTTCCAGCGAGGGTCAATTCTAGATGGTATCCTTCTTCCTGATTTGATAGATGGTAGAAGAGGTAGGCAAGGATGGTGAAGCAATATAAAAACGTAAAAGTTCCGACAAGGATTATGAGATTGATGCTCATATATCAAGGAGGATCTCACGGGGAGTCACGTCACTCGGATCTGAAAGAAAAATCTTCTTCAGCAAGGGTCGTGTCACGAGCACGACTTTCTGGTGGGGGAACCGGGGAGTGCACGCAGGCGATATCTGTTGCCTGTCAAGCGGATGGGTAGGTAATACCCACAAATCGTTTAGGTTATATCACGCGCAACCTCGATAACAATTACGCTCATTCGAAAGCGTGTGCTGACCCACTATGCACAGGGTAGGGATTGATCCTATTACTCGCGACGAAGCGTGTCCTCTCGAATGAGGTCGTAGCTTTCGCAAAGCGAACGAGTTTGTGGGATGTACAGTCCCGCGATACAATTTGTAGATCAAGGGTTCGTAATCCCCTGGATGGTAACCTAGTCAAGGGTTCTCTTTATCCTCTGATGTGAGGGGTCTCCCTTATGTCTGGGATCTGACAATGATGAAGCGGTTTAGAGGCAAAGTGTTGTCATGTGTACCGGTGACAGGTGAGGTGAGATAGTAAAAGTAGTCTTGTTCTTATGAAGGCAACCTCTATCCAAAAAGGACTATGGCACCTCAACAAGGGGACAAGGACTTAAGAGTGGGGAATGTGTAGGTTAGAGGGAATCCAACCAGAACAAGACTGGCTTGTTCGGTTGCTGCATTTAAGTATTTATACTACTGACATGTGTGCACAGACCAACTTAGGGCCGGTCTGGATAAGCTATGCTAGCTAATATGGTAAGTGTCCAACGGGTGCTACCAGGATAAGTCATGTGACCTATGGCTGTGCAAGTCATGTGACTTGGAAAAGTGAAAAGTGAGAAATAAAAGGTGAAGTGTATAAGTGGTCACGTGACTTCAAAGAGTGGAAAATGAAGAGGTTTGTAACAGAAGTGTTTGTATACTTTGGGGAAGAAGTAGGGTTCTGCATGGGTATGGGTAACCCACCGTGGGTCGTGGATATGGGTACCTGTGGGTATGGGTGTGGGTATAGGGGTATTTAGTACTACATAATATATCATCAAGGCTTATTTTGACATAACCATATAGTAATCCAGGCACACTAATCAGAACTAAAAAAGTAGGAATACTAACCACACACTAACAAAGTATTTTGAGGATGTGGGTAATTTTGAGGTCAAAGTCGGCAAGGTCGAGGAGCCAGCGAGCTTGGCGGCGGTTCAAATGTTGGGGACTACGGAAGAAGGTACTAAGGTTCTTATGATTGGTGAAGACTCGAACAGGGAAGGGAGAACTATGAAGATATTGACACCATGCCTTGAGGGCGCGGATGACTGCAAGCAGTTCACAATCGTAGATATCGTAATTTCATTCTGCAGGGATAAAGCATTGAGAGAGGTACCATGCCTTGAGGGCGCGGATGACTGCAAGCAGTTCACAATCGTAGATATCGTAATTTCATTCTGCAGGGATAAAGCATTGAGAGAGGTAGGAACAAGGATGCCAATCGCCGTTGGAATCAGTCTGGAGAAGAATTGCTCCAGTAGTGTCACGAGAAGCATCAGTCGTGATCGGAAAGGGAGCAGAGAGGTCGGGGAGGCGAAGAACTGGCTTGGATAAGAAGGATTGTTTGAGATGGTTGAAAGATGATTGGCAAGCAGCAGACCAGTCCCAAGGTTTTTCCTTCTTAGTGAGGTCGATGAGGGGGCAGGCGATGTCGGAGTAGTGGTTGATGAATCGTCGATAGAAATTGGCAAAGCCAAGGAATGAGTGGATGGTTTTGACAGTGGTAGGGGTTGGCCAAGAGGCGATTCCATCGAGTTTGACCAGGTCCATAGCTAGGGTACCTGGTTTGACAATCATACCAAGGTATTCGACTTCTGCAGTGGTGAAATTGCATTTCTCTAGATGAAGGTGGAGGTCGAGTTCTTCCATCTGTTGGAGGACTCGTTTTGTGTGTTCCGAGCGAGAGGCGTCATCAGGGGAGAAGATCAGGAGATCATCCATGTAGATAACGAGCCATCCTTCGGCATCATATCACGGAAGGAGTCATTCATGAATCGTTGAAAGGTAGAAGGAGAGTTATTCATGCCGAAGAACATGACGGTAGGTTCAAAGAGGCCTTTATGAGTGATGAAAGAAGATCAGGAGATCATCCATGTAGATAACGAGACATCCTTCGGCAATCATGTCGCGGAAGGAGTCATTCATGAATCGTTGAAAGGTAGAGGGAGAGTTATTCATGCCGAAGAACATGACAGTAGGTTCAAAGAGGCCTTTATGAGTGATGAAAGCTCCTTTCCATTGATCTCCTTCCTTGATATGGACATTGTTATAACTCCATTGGACGTTGAACTTGGTGAAGACTTTAGCTCCTTTGAGTTTGTCGATAAGGTCGGAGACAAGGGGGAGAGGGTATGTGTCGCGGGTGGTATGAGAGTTGAGATAACGATAGTCCTGGCAGGGGCGTAGTTTTCCATCCTGTTTCTTTACAAAGAAAAAGGGTGATACTTGGGGAGATTTGGAAGGTCTGATCTTCCTGCTACGAAGATTCTCGTCAAGGAAGGCTTCGGTGGCTTTCTGCTCGTCTGGGGAGAGAGGATAAACCTTCCCAATCTTGGGTAGGAAGGTGTCGTCAAGTTGTATGGCATGATCATAGGGGCGAGAAGGGGGAAGGTGAGACGAGGCTTCTTTGGAGAATACTGAAGAGTAAGCCGCATATGCTGGGGGGAGGGTAGTTTTTGGTTTGGATCTCTCTGCTTCTACAGCAAGATTGGTGGCAGTGGTGAGACGAGCGACAAAAGGGGAGCTTTTGGGAATGAAACGGGAACCACAGCGCATTACTCGACAAAGGACCTTATTGACTGTAGTATGTTCAAGGAACTGGGATTCAGTTTCAAAGCCGAGGAATCTATACAGTTTTGTATCGCAAGTGGGGTATACTTCGGTATGACAAGGAGGTTTGGTTTTCGAACTTGGGGAGTGGTCGAGTTTGTAGGAATGTGAACCGTGTCACTTGAGATCGGCGACATGTAGGTGATACAGATCCACAGATTGGTCTACAGATTCTGGGATGGTAAGAGTTTGTCTTTCCCAATCGATGATGGGGTTCGCTCCTTGGAGCCAAGGGAGTCCTAGGATTAGGCTAGAGCAGGGGTATGGGTAACCCCCAGGGGTCAGGGTGAGGGTACCGGAAGGGTAGGGGTAGGGGTATAGTTCTCAAAAAATTTGTACCCTTCAAGGGTCTGAGGGGTACTCAGGGGCTATTAAAAGTCCCACTCTGGTGACCTCATGTCAGACTTGTCATCACTATAATGGTCTAACAATCATATTTGATCACATAAGTGTTTTGTAGTTGAGGGGTATACCCTTCAAGGGTATACCCAAGGGTACCCAAGGGTATACCCCTCAGTGTACCCTTGACCCTCCTGAAGGGTACATACCCTCGAGGGGTAGGGGTAGGGGTACGGGCCTCGGTACCCAGGGGTTACCCCTGCTCTAGCCTACCTAGGATTACGTTTTCATTTCCGCAATCCATGATGTGGAAGACGACCTTCTGAGTGATCTTCCTGATGTCTAGAAAAAAGGTGGTGGAAAAGAGGATGTCGCCTTTCCGGTTAGTGGATTGGTCAACATTTTGGACTCAGATAGGAGTGGGGAGGCAGTCTCAAGGGAGGTTGTTTCTTCGGACGAAAGCCCAGTTGATGCAGGAGATTTCTGCACCACTGTCAATGAGAGCGGAAGTTTCGACGACTTTTAAGGAGTGCGAGGGCATTACTAGAGAAATGGGGATTTTCATTGCTTTTGAGGACGATGATACTAGTACAGGTGCACATGTAGCGATAAGAGCCTTGTGTCGAATGAGGTCTTCTTTTCAAAAATCCAGAGTGAGGTCGATGGCTTTAGCAACTTTTCTAGTCGTTTTCTTGAAGGAAGGGGCATTGGTCGAGAATGTGGAGCAGGAAGCGGCGTTGTGTCCAGATTTCCTGCAATGAAGACAGAGTCCTTCTTTAAAGCATCGTTCCCTTTCCGAGGGAGTGAGTTTTGGAACATTTGTACGGACAGCGTCGACATTAGTGTTTTGAGGTCCGGTCCTAAGACCGATGAAAAACCGATTTTTAACTGGACCGATCCTGATTGGTCCGGTCTTTCCTGGTTTTGATTTACATCAGTCTTGGTCTTTTGATTTTCTCGAAATCAAAAGACCAACTGAAGACCGGTCAGGACCGGTCTTTTGTGCCAGCCCTATTAGGTAGTATATTGACCGATTTATCCTGATTTTCCCACATTTGTACGATTTTATTTGAGATAGTTATGATAATTTCTCAAAGCTCCAAAATGACATATGACTCGAGATCGGCCATATCTTGGCCGCATATGGGCCGAATTACATAATTCTTGGTGGATAATGTATCCACGTGACCCGGCTATCATCGGTACAGCCACCCGTAAGCGCCGATCTTACACTATTCTATTCTCAGAAATAGGTTTTCTAAGTACATATACTCGAGAATGACATGTAATCTTAAATCAATCATATCTCAACAACCCCTGAACCGATTTGGATGAAAAAAATATGGGCCGGAAGCCAGGAATCGGTAGTATGTTTCAGACCCCTGACCACCGGTTAATAACCGTGAACGGACCGGCTAAAGACCAACAAAGACTGAAAAATCAGTTTTTTGCGGTCTTAGTCCGGTTTTTCCATATTAGGAAATTCCCAGGACTGGTTATGGTCTCGGTCTTGCCCAAATAAGGCAAAAGACCAGGCCAGACCAGACCTTAAAACACTAGGACATCCATGGCGTTAGGGTCTCGTTCTCTAGTGGAGTTGGTGGAGGTAGAGGTGAAGGGATTGGCGAAGGATCGCCCCTTGTGTTGCTGGGAGGTGAGGAAAGCACATCATTATTGATCGTCGATCCTTTGAGCGTGAGAGTACCACTTGGCGATGGTAGTAGGGACTTCTTCCATGAGGTAGATTTTCCCGGATAAGGAAGGGGGAATACCCGAAGAGAAGTAGTGGCAGAGGGTTGATTCTTCGGACACTTTGGAGATGGTGACATTGCTCTGGAATTGGGCGATATAGGAGGTGAGGGATATGGAGTATTTGCCAGGGGATTTCTCGATCATTCTCTGGATAGTAAGCCAAGCGAGGGCATTTGCTGCGGAATTGGAATGTTCGAAGGTTGCCTTGAACTCTTTAATGAATTCTGTCCAGGTTCCAAGGGTGGTACCTCCTCTATCGAGGTGTTTCATGGTGAAGGTGTCAGCCCAGGTGGCAGCGGTCCCTTCCTTCATGTAGGAAAGGGCGTAACAGATTTTTTGTTCATCAAGCTTATAAATCTCTGCGTTGATGACAAGGTATCTCTGTACCGCTCGTAGCCAGGGTAGGGCTTTGCATTGATTGCCATCATAGGGGTCTGGGGGGGACAGCCTGAATTCGATAGATTTAGACATGGTAGGAGGAATTGGTTGAAGGGTGGGGTTCGGAGGTGGGCGAGCAAAGATGTTTCCACTAGGAGTTCGAGGGGAAGGAGAAGGGGGAGTGGGTACTCGAGGGAGGACTAGGCTGGAGGAGAGCTGGTGGGTGAGTTCTGTGTCGAGAGAAAGGGTTTCTTCCTGTTTTTTGTAAGATAGGAGGGGAAGTTCTGAGTCAGTCTTGTCCTCGTTGCTAGAGTGTTGAGGAAGGACGTCTGGGGAGTCTGGAAATTTTTCCAAAGTTGTGGGTTCTTCTCTCCAAGAGGAGGTAGACAGCGAGTACTGATAGGACAAAGTGATTAAGGGGTTCCTAGGGATGGAGGGAGTATTCCGCTCTGGTCTTTGGTAGGGGCTTTTCAAAGAAATGATGGCAACAGATCACAGCGATGGTGACCGTAAGAGATAAGCTAGAGCTTTTGTTACAGCTGGCCCTGGTAGGGTCGGTTGTAGACTTGAAGGTGAAGGCTAGGGATGAAAGACAAGCCAAGCAAGCATAATGCTTGGCGAAGCCTGGAGGTTAAGTATTCTTTCGAGGAGGAACTCATGAAGAGTCTCGTCACTCAAAGACTAAGGACTAAGGGCTAAAGACCGAGGGACACACCCGAGATGGGCAGGAGGACTGAGGGGACAAAGGACAAAGGCATACGAGGTTCTGCTGAGAACACTGAGTAGATTTCAAGTAGCTCTAGCTTAGGTTTTACAAAACATGAGAGGAGGTGTTTAAGTACTACGACCTGGAAGGCGATAGAATCGCAAGGAAGGGAGGAGTCATCCACAGTAGGGAATGAGTCAGAAGCTGCGGAGGTCTAGACTGTACAGTAAGTGATGACTGAAGGCTGATGAAGCAAAGGCGTCATCATGAGTCAGAAGAGATAGGGAATCCTCGGAACAGTGTGGACCATTAGCGATATGGAACAAGATGGGGAAATCGCTGGAGGTCTATGGTACAGGGTGAATACGAGTGAAAGCAAAGAGGGAAAAGTAGTGAAAAGGAAAAGAGATACATAGGATGTCTTCGAGACGATCGTAACAGGAGGAGTGTTGAAACAATTAGACTTAATTGTTTAGTCATCAGTCTAGAACTTACTTCTAGACTATTCTTTCATTTTCTATGATGACTCATATCTCATTACTTTGCTTATTGATCAGCTTACTGATCATGACTCATTATGACATCATCCGCAGTCCATATGACTCGATGCTTACATATCATGTATAGAGTCTTATATGCTATTGGCTAGACTCTTACAGAATATTCCACCACATTCTATATACCATAACATGTACAAACAAACCATGTAGTATATAAGATGGACTTAGACGTCCATTCAATCTAAGTTGTTTTCCACATACTTCTTTCTCATACCATCATCAGCAACTCTCCATATCTTTCAAAAGTTACTTCTTAGTGTTCACTCATACATTCCTAGTAAGTTTCTACTAGAGATCTATTCCCTTATCATTCCTCTTTGGTTCTCCTGAACCCCTCGGCTGTGCATAAAGAAGTGTATATCTTCTTTACCGTCTGGAGACTTTGGAGTCCTGACTCTGGACTGTCTGGTAGCATCCAAGTTGGACGGTGAATAGAGTACTCACACCGGGATCTGTAGAGTCGGTGTTGCTTGACTTGAATGACGACTGCCTAGAGAGCATAGCAAGTCGTCGAGTCGACAACGATGGAGAAAAGACGAATCAAAGTTTAAACTCAGAAACTCAGAGTAAAGTTCAAACTTTATTCAATCAAACAAAGGCGAAGTCGACTGATGATGAACTCAAAGTAATGATTCACGAACTATACATATACAGACAATAATACAAGTATACAATCCAAGTCATTGAGGATGCATGAGTCTGAATTGTCTGAGCCATAGAAACTTTGGTAGGACCATTCAAGTTGAGAGCTACATTACACTGTTGTCCTCTGGGTCATGATCAGTTTCTTTGCTGACCTCGCTGCTGCTGACCCAGATATTTACACAATGTCGGTAGTCGATCGTGTGATAGTGCCCGAATGGCCTGATGTGGAATCTGTGACACAATGAACGTAGATCGAGGATTTTTTATTTACGAGGAAGGAGAAAGATGGACAGTGCGCACCTTGAGGATCAATTCAAAGTTGCGGAGAGTGCGTCATTGCATCCTCGTGAGTTTGTATTTCTTCAGGTTCTTGTTGTTAGGCTGATCAAGAAACATGTTGATGGGCTATGACCCTCAAAGGTTAGTGTTACTTCCGAAGACTCTGGCGAGGAGTGTAGTTAGATCGTTACCTGGTGCAGATAGCGGACACGACGGATCATGTAATAAACTGAATCCTAGCGGGTCCTAACATCCCAGAGGAGTTGAACAACTCTGATCGCCACCTTCTCGCCGGTGCCAGTGGATAAGCCATACTCGTCTTCTGCATCCCACTGGTAGCCCACCTGGTTACCCTCAAGGATATAGTCCTCGAACTGATCGCACCGCTGTCCGGATGCATGTAGTACATGGACGACACCGCGACTCAACGAAATCGGATCACTTTCAAAAGCTTCCTGATAGGTTTCTCCGTCGTCGTCCAGATCATTTATCAGCACAGAGAAGCGTGAGCTGGCAATCTCTATGAGTTCTTGATCAGTAAGAGCATCGTTGACGTGTCCAGAGCAGATGTTGAGTATGTGGGGCAGGCAGCGTATATGTCGGTCCCGGTGGTTGAAGTCAATATCCCTTTTAGCTAGTAGTCCCTGTAAGACCTCAGTCATCTTGTTGTTGTTGTCAGCATTGTCCATAGTTATGTGTCCTACCTGGAGTCTGACATCAGTATCTCATCTGATGTGCACGAAGTCCTGACTTACGTTTGCAGCCTTGATGCTGACGCGGTCCATCATCGCCAAAACCACGATTGCTAGGTTCTGCCCATCGTGGCGACCAAGCAAATGATGGAATGCGATCAGCGCACTCTCCAGCGAGAGACAACTGTTGGTGTTCTTCTTAATCCAGTGGGCCGTCATTCCGAGGTAAGGACGATGTATCCTATCTGACCATATGTCTATAGTAAGGGACACCTGTCCTTCAGCCTGCTGTCTCGGGATTAGACTTACATGTCGGATGGTGCATGATGCGAAAACTTACCGCTAGCTCAGCCTTCAAGGTGCCCATGTATGTCTTCAATGTTTTGATGATTAATTCACGGATCTTCGTTCGCTTCAGGATATCTGATTCTTGAAGGTCTTTCCAAAGCAATAGAAGCATATCCCTGAATCTGCATCGCTCGATCACATTCAAGCTCTGAGGTGTGATTCAGTCATGGAAATCCGACGTGCCGGGGCATCACTGACCTGGTCATCCTCAACTATGCAAGTGACAAGAGCCTCCTTAAATTTCTCCTTGGTGAACTTCGGCCGCCCTTGCAACGGGTGTACGACTTCGCCAGTGGCTTCTTCCTTCACCTTTGCTTCTTCTTTGCCACGTTTTGTCCTATTCAGCTGGGAATTCTTGAGGCACCAATGTTTGTGGCTCTCCCAATGGTGTTTGAGGTGTTCACGAATGATGCCAGTAGATGTATTTGCACTGTATGTATAGCTAGTGAGCTTTGCGGTGGAGTGGTTTTCAGCTACACGGCTATAACCAGTCATGGCAGATGTTAGAAACAGTCCAGCGAGTTAACCAATCAACTTACGTGCATTTCTTACAGGTCCATGCCCTGTCCTTGGATCGTTGGAAAAAATGCTTGAGATCAGCGACCATTATCTTCTTTCCACCTTCTTCGAAATCATTATCTAGCTCTGATCCAGTGAAGAGACTGCAATTGCAAGCGTTGTCACACTCCACACCAGGACCAGGACCTGTAGTCGTAGATGGAGGGTTGGATAGAGGTCGTGCAGGTTCTCGGACTTGAACTGGCCCTGGCTGTGGTGGGTTGGAACCGCTAGGTGGTAATGGTGAACATTGTCAACGATGTGCTGGAGATTTCCCTTGCCTCTGATCAACCATGGACACGGCAGAGCTATCAGCCTCAGAGGTTGAAGAGACGTCCAGATCGAAGTTCTCTTCGGAGTCGGTATGCAAAGACTTGCGACATGGTGGGTGTGCATTGGATCGAGAAGCATCAGGTTGAGGAGCGGTCCTTGGGATGGGACGCTTGACAGGAGCGGAAGGGGCTACGCCGATACCTGGAGGTCCTAAGCAATATTGGTACATACTGCGGGTCTGAAGGAAGAAGGAAGATGTGCTACTTACCTACAGCCATCTGCCCATTGTCATCCCCTTCGACAGGATCAAGTGCTTTCTGGCGTCATCGGGGCTTGTCTCTAGGAAGAAGAACTGGGTCTGGGTCTGGGTTTGAGTTGGTTTGGGACTTCAGGTCGTGAAATGGGACTTGCCTGCTATACGATCAGAATCATGATGAGGAGTAGCCTCAGCTTCTGCAGCCTTCTTGGTTTTGGTACACTTTCTTTTCAATCCTGGTTCTGCAGAAAATGAATTAGCAGCTCGTTGCATGCCAAAGTGAGTGATTCAATGAACCCTCGACTGCACTGTCCGCACATGCATTTGGGGGGCCTGTCGCTACATGATGTATAGGAGAGCCGGCAGGTGGTGCTTTGCTACGGGCCTTGCGTTTTTTGGAAGGAAGTGCAGCTGCTACAGCAGGAGCAATATGATTGGTGAACTCGTCCTGGACCTTTTTTGTTTGTTGCTTGGGTGGCATCAAATTTGGGGTGTCAGTCAACCACCTCGACTGCAGCTGCCTTGGGGAATAAATACTAGATGAAGGGGTCACATACTAATCATCTAACGGACATCATAAAGCACGAGGGGGCCATCCATCAAGTCACTTTGCTGGGCCTGGCGGAAATAATTGATCGAGCAGCGAGTGCCACGGCCCGCGGTTAGTTAGTAACTCATAGTGACTCATAGGTAGGGCCTGGGGACTGGTAGGTGGAGGTGAGGCATTGCCAACTTCCAAGTGGAGTTCGACTCTTCAAGATTCAATTAGTGCCTTGGTTAAGTGGAACGGAATTCGTGGTTACATAAATAATATGTGATCATAGTACACGAGTTCCTCTATGTTATGAGTCTACTAGCCAGAAAACGATGGAGAGCTTGGCAGGGATGTCAGGCTGCTCCCGAACATGTCGCATACCGATTCTGACTCGGTCGAGGTCCCTACTACTTCAGCAGTGTGATCAGCTGAGACGAGATCGTTATCAGGTATCTGGACCGAGTGGACTGTGCTCCTTTTCCAACTTCTCTCCTCCTCCACAGTCTCTAACAGATGCTTCAACTTCGATAAAATCACCTTTCCAAACTCTCCTCCGAAACAATCAACACCGATAGTAAGCTCCTGCTCTTTGGCCACGTCGTCAGAAGGCCAGTCCAAATCCAGGTGTGAGGAAAATAAACTGATGATGTGCTCATGACTCTCCAATTTGCGTAGGGAGTCCCAATGCCGGAACACCATTAAGACTTGCAGAAGATCTTGAACATGGCCAGGTTGAGCTTCGATCAGTTCATGTTGTTCCAGGAGTTCGACTTCTTGTTTGTCTGGAAGAAGATAAAAGTGCTTGAATAGGTCAGCAAGGGCCTTTAGCAACTTGTAGAGCAACTCCCAGCCACTAAGAAAGGCGGGCTCTTGGAATATTGTCTGAGAAACAAGCATGCTACGTTTGCCCTGCATGCCAGGCAGCGATTTGAAGGTGCCTTATATGAAGTCGGTGCGCTCTGTGAGAGACAAGGACGTCGGAGAATACATCACGACCAACCACAGAAGCACCCAGAATATGGACTCCATATCATCCATGACTGTCTGAAGGGTGGATGAGTTTTCCACGAGGCGCGCAGACATAAACTGCCAAGTGCCCTATGTTGTAGTCAGTACGAATGACTCGGCTGCAATGAAACAATGGATTGGATGTATGGTGTGTGCTATCTGGCGTGGCGATTACATAGATGTAGCCTTTGCCAAATCCCAGTCAATTAAGTAGCCTCGTCCATTGAAGATGATGATGTTTCCGACGCTAATATCCTGATGTAGAATTCCGAGAGCGAATGCTTCTTGATGAGCTGAACTTGAACAGTAATCAATCAATCAACTCCCGCCTTGCTTTATGAAACAACCCTACCTATCATTGCATTGTGCACGGCTTGCACAAGCTCCTTAGAGGAACTGAAGGCGGATAACAGTTCGCCAATGAGGTTGAGAACAAGTCGGTAGTGGGTATGGGAAACAATCTTAACATCTTGACGACACGCCTAAGGAGAGTCCAATTTCCAAATGCCTTGCCCTTTGTGCCTTCTGAGTCTGCTCGACCCAGCCGTCCATGTCCCCGCAAGCAAGACAAACAGGAACATGCTTGACATGTGAGGCTTTGAGTTTGAGATAAATATCACCCTCGGGTTGCATATCCAGCAGGATGCTGATACACCAGGAATCTTTGAAGAACACGAGAAAATCCCCTGCAGGATCGTATGTGGGAGAAGCACATGTCACGCAAGAAGCAGGAAGGGACGGAATACTCTCCATCAAGGGAAAGATGACGGTGATTTTGGATGGGTTGGACCCAGGAGGTTGTCCGTCAGCTACTAGTGGAACACTAGTCTGGAACATCGGTGTGTCCGGAGGGAGGTTTAACTTTGTCCTTGCGGGCCAAGCTTCCTCTTCACTGGCAGGTGTGATAGTGGTATCGATACCACGCAACTCTGGGGGGGCCTGCAAATAGCGTCTGAGGAATTCCACGAGCAATAGGTTATCGTTGTACATTATAGATTGTGGCACACTGGCAGTAGGACTACTGTTACTGTAGGAGGATACAAAGTAAAGAGTCACCATTTGAGTCGTTAGTCACAGTTTGTCCCTGCACAATGTGCAGCCCGGGTTGACCATTGACTTTGGTTGTCGAAGTGGTCAGAACAAGATTTACTTGATTCAAGCACTGCGTGCTTACGCTGAGTGTATCAGAGCAGTTTCAAAGGGATATTGTGGCACAATAAAGACTTACATGTCGATTGTAAATCGTTCCGTGGCACCACTGGGGTCCAGGGCTCAAATGTTGGGCCTTGGCTGCCAATAGCCAACTTGCGTGAAAACTGAAAGGTTCAACGTTGAGTCGTTGACCAACTTGAAAGTTGAAATGCCAGCTGATCAACCGGCTTGAGCCGAAATTCAAGAGAGCAGCCATTTTTCCACTCAACAGTGAACCATGGGAACCGATGACTAAGCTGAGCTGTAGCCAAGCCAATTTGCCGAGCTGCGGCAACACTACGGAGAGGTACTCACAAAGAGACTGCGCACTCTGGAGTAAGTCCTGTAAAAAGAAACAAAGGGTCAAACATCACGAGCGTCTGCATGTGTCGATAGGGGGAGCCTGGAATGATGGATTCGATCTTTTCTCTAAGATCTAGCCCACCGGCACTACAATTTTGGAGGGATGTATTAACCCACATACGTCACAGGTATCATGCACACCTAAAACCAATTACACTCGGTTTAAAGCATGTGCTGACCCACTATGTACAGGGTAGGGTTTGATACTATTTCCGGCAGAATGGCAGTGTCTTCTTGAATGAGGTCTAAGCCCGTTCAAAGTGAACCAGATCGAGGGTCGTACTAACCCAACACAGCGTCTTTAGTCCGAGTTGCTATCTTGAGATTGATCATGCAATCAACGGCTCTTAACTGAGCAAGCAATTCCCTTAACTCTGGGATCCGAGTATATGTGCGACGAGACGTGGCGGCGATGATAACAATGAAGCCCCGAAGTGTATGGCAGCTTTGACCTAATGAAGTAAACCGAAGTCTGGTGGACTGTCAGACTAATCACTCGGGGGCTGACAACGACACTTGGAAGAGAAGAGATGAAGGGATAAAGCAAGGGACTTTGGCTATAAGCTCAAGAGGTCAAAGCTGGGTCTACCAGCTATGACTGACTCGAGTATTTATACAACTGGACTATTCTACATACATGCGGACTACATGAGGTATTACATATCTTCTTTATTAAAGTAACTAGCATGAGAAATCCAGTTGTCTCAGTGGACAACTCCAGCTTCTGATTGGCTAGCTTGCATGAGAATTAGAGACAACGCAAAAGCTGCAGTTTATTCTTCCTCATTTGGCCTCAGCGTTCAAATCTCGACTTCAACTCAGTCCGACAGTCGAAAGTGTTCATGGACAACTTCTCACTCTCAGAATGGCACATGTGTGGATGATAACCAGCCCCATCAAAAGCGACGCACGATCGCGATCACGATCGAGTCTGAGAATCAAGGTATATGCCCTATTCAAGCTTGCACCATTTCTATTTCATGACCAGATCACACACAGAACTTAGATTTGCACCTGGGCCAAGAACATCATGGTCAGAGTACAGTTGAAGCACGGCCACTGGCACCTATTTCTCAATGTGCTCTCAGTCAGCGGAGGCGCCGTGAACATCAACAAAGAATAGACAATAACCAGGTAAGTGAGCAGATCCAACGGTTCTTTATATCTGAGATTGTTGATAGCCTCAGGCTGAGGGTCTTGAAGCTGTCGAGCTGCAGCCACACCCACCGTGACAACCGCAACCACAACCAGGCCTTTCTTGGCGAGCTCTTGGTCAGCAGAGGCGCCGCGAATGGGAACATCAGCAAAGAATTGAATGAGGCAACTGGCAGGTTAGTGAACAACTTCATCCTGTACATCATCATCCTTAATAACTCAACAGGAACAGCCAGTTCCCGAGCCAGAGGCTAACCTGCCACTGTAAAACCTTACCAGTATGTAGCTCAACTATGCTCGGCAGCCCCCTCCAAGTCCAAGTCTGCGAGTGACACCTCCTGCAAGTTCAACTCCATCTTCCCAGTCAAATGCATGGTCCCCAATACATAGAGGTGGATGACCAAGTCAGGCACCAGAGGCAAGAGAATGATGCCGAAAGCAGGCAGGTTTGTCTGTATCTCAGGTTTCCTCACTGGAAGGAACTCGCCGGGTGATGGTGCTGGCAGTGGTGTGTCTGCAAATGGATCTGGCAAAGCTCAGCAGCATCAAGGCTTCTGCCTCAAAGTGGATTCGATGGTATTTATGGGATGGCCAAATGTTCTGGGGTCAAGGTCATGAGACTTAGCAGGTCGGTGCTTCAGTCATGGACTCATGGTCATGTTTTTACCATTGTGCTAACCTCGTAAGTCAAAACCCAGATCCACCAGCATCTCCTGCTGGCCGCTCAAGCATGAATCTCGAAAGCTACGCCCGTGAAGAGGTGCCGCACTGAAGATGCAGCATAACTCCTGCAGCATATTTCTAACTCTCACTGTGACTGTCGCAATCTGATCCCTACTACCGTAGCATTCTTTTATTATTCCTTCAGCCTACTAATTCATTTTTGATTCTTTGAATACCATGAGTCACTATCATTACCTTATCATTACTACACCATAGTTCACATTCTTTTACTCTCACATCATACATGGACCACCACATTGGACTCTTGCTACCGTACGTTATACCACACACCAACACTGGCAGTTGACACAGCTTCCCTCTATCAAAGCATAAATATGACATTGATTCTCTTTCTGTCATGCCAGTGAGTGGCGGAGCCACAAGAAGCTGCTAGTATACATTCTAAATGACCTCAGGTCTACATAATGATGTAAGGGAGTGAGTAATAATGGAATGATAGTGGGGACATCATGGTAATGTAGTGACATCGAGGATGAGGGCTGAGGGTAGGTCACCTGATCTTAGTCCAAGTGTTGGTATGTCCAGACTCTAGTCCTGACTGTCAGTGATGCCGGACTGTGGTTGGACTGTGCTTCCGGACTACAGTCGGTCGGTCAGTAATAGTGATTTACAACAGTAATGTACATCATTTTTTTACATCTGTGGTAATGCCAGACCATGTGAAATGTCTAGTAATGAAATTAATGGTTCAGCCTTAGCCACCATATCCAGCAATAAGAGAGTTGAGAGAGATATTTAAAAAATTGGATCTGGGATCTTTTGGTACATAGATTTTGTTGTCTTTATTAAGAAAAATTAAGAAGTATCATAGGTGAAGTTATCTATTTTTTTTTTTTCATTTTTGTTGTTTTCTCTTATTGTTTGTTATTTTTTGTCAAAAATGAGGAAGAGGGACATT
>JBBPPC010000081.1:0-52054 GCA_038091775.1 Leccinum olivaceopallidum | reverse complement strand
ATGTACTTCTACTATGGACAGAAACTTGGATGGACCGGAACCACAGTAAGTAATAGCTACTAATGGATGACCAGATACGATACAAAACGGTAGTACAGTTATGCCAGAGCGTGCACAAAACATGTAATATCTGATGAATAAGCCTAAGAACGAAAGAAATGCGGTGGGATGACTGAAGCGTCCAAAACTTAGTGCAAGGAACGACATGCTGTGCGGAGGACAGCTACATGGGACGGATCAACCGAAACTGTCAACGCGTGTTCAAGATACAGAATAAACTTTTGCCGTGGAAACTGCCATTAACTGTGCGAGTGCTAAAATCTCTTGATGGTAGAAAGTGCTGCAACGGAAAGACGACGGAGGGCATTCCTGTTGCTGCCTCCTTGTCTGGAACCCAGTTCCGTCATGCCAACGGTGGCAAGCTCAGCGGTACTTGTCTGGACCACAGAGGAGTATGTAGAGGTGGTGCGTGATCTCATGTGGTCCTGTTCCGTACGACTTTGGGGGACGAGTGTCAGTGGACCACTGTCATATGGCGGTGGAGGGGCAGTGATCAAGATGACACTGCCATTTTCGCTATCTTGGCTCGTGATGACCCTGAAGCTGACACCTCTGTCCATGCTACCGCGATGCTTTTGGACGCTCTGCCGCTTGACAAGCTGTTTGACGCGTCCGCCAAGCATTTTGGCGTGCTTTATGAAGGTCCGCGACCTTGAGGCGCGGTGAATGCGAGTAGATTGAAGGTGATGAGACTGCAAGAGATGAGAAGGCAAGGATGGATTAATGACTGTCTCTTCCAGAAGCTCTTCCAACTGGGACCCATGGACATCTTCGGAGAGAGGCAGTGAAGGGAGTTCTTCGGATGGAGGAATTCCGGGTGCTACACTCTCACGCCATGCCTCTAAGCTATCCAGTGTGGACGGAAAAGTATCCGTGCCCGTAGGCTTCAAAGCCAGACGTGCCGATGGAGAGTGAGGTGACATGGTGGGCGGGTAAGGTGACAGCCCAGGAGACAGCGACGCCGGTGACCTGGCCAGAGAGGATGGCAGATTGTACGCCAAGACAGAGGAAATATGCGAGGAAGGGGATGCTGCACTCGGGCTCAGTGCTGGTGTGGATGCAGGGCTACTATCTGTATCACCCAAGGTGATTTCAAGGAGGTTATGCTGAAATATACGATCTGTCTCCGTGTGACCTCCGAGGTCACTAAGCCAAGTAGAAGAGAGAACCTCCCAGGGACGTAGATTCCCAGACTTGGACCCGTTAGATTCATTACGCATCGAGCCATCCGTGGCGGGGTGTGCGGCGGTGGGCGACACACGGATCGCTATCTCGCTGTCGGCCCCTTCTACGTGGGAAGCGGGGGGCATCAGCAAGAACTGGCTTGAAGTCGGCGAGGCAAGATCGGGAACAGCGGTGTCTCGTGAACACGACGACTCTGCAAGAGCTGGGGTCGGCGGGAAACTATTGGTCACAAGGTCCTGGGCATCACTGAAGGTGAAGCATGATGAGGAGACGGGAGTCGGAAGGGAATGTGGCGTGATAGGAAGGGTCAGATCTGTACTGAAAGGGCAATATTCCGTCGGGGGGACGACGATTCGCAGCGCAGGAGGCTTCCGGTGAATTGTGGGGGAAGAGGGACGATGCGATTCCCCGAACGAGTCGCCGAGCGGCGGTACTCGACGGTGCATGACCTGGAAAATGTCAAGTGAGGGTTGGGGATGGGACGCGGTGGGCTGCTGGGTATGAGTGCTCGGGGCAAGAGTGGGCGAGGAGAACGTACGAGGGGGATTGAAGATGCTTCTCGGCATCTAAATTGCAATGCTTCACTGCCAAAAAAAGAGAATACTGTAAGCCTCCCACAAACCTCGCCAGGTCACCGTTTGCCTTTATACGTGATATCGGAGCAAAAATTAAGAACCCCATTAGATTATAGAATGGAAGTGTCACTAATGGGAATATATATCAGCTTCTATGGCATATTAGCGAACTACAGATTTCCTCTAACTGCTGCATCCACGCCCTGTGCAAAGTATTCAATGTTGCTGCCATTAAGTCCAGCCATCGAAATGCGGCCATCCATGGTCATATAAATGTGGGCCTTTTCCGCCAGAGCCTTGCACTGCTCGGTCTGGAGCCCAGTGAAACTACATCATGCACGACATGAGCTACGTCCGAGCCAACATTCCACAGGCGCACGCACCTGAACATGCCAATTTGGCTCTTGATATGTCCCCATGTTCCCGGGGTCTGGTAACCGTTGGTCAGGAGCTCATACAACCTTTCTCTCATGTTAATGATGCGATCTGCCATGCCCTTGACTTCGCTCTCCCATTCTTGGTAAAGTTGAGGGTCCGAAAGGATCGTGCTTGCGATATGAGCACCGTGCAGGGGTGGGTTCGAGTACATGGGGCGCACGATGATCTTGAGCTGGCTTTCAACACGTTTCTTTTCTTCCTCGTTCGCGGTGATGAGCGAGAATGCGCCAACACGTTCGCCATAGAGCCCCATATTCTTAGCGAATGACTGGCACAGCGCTACGTTGTGACCTTGCGAAACAAAGTGACGAACGGCAAAGGCATCCCGAGTGGTCGAGCCAGAAGCAAAGCCTTGGTATGCCATGTCGAAAAACGGGAAAAGCTTCTTTTCTGCGAGGAGGTCAGAGAGCTCCTTCCATTGCGCTTGAGTAGGATCAACCCCAGTAGGATTGTGTGCACATGCGTGTAAAAGCACAACAGCTCCTTCCGGAGCGTTCTGAAGGTCATGTGAGGGAAAGGCGAACAACATTGAAATCTGCACGTACCTTCAAGTCTTCCTTTAGGCCTTCTAAATCGAGGCCAACCGTCTTCTTATCAAAGTATCTATATGAACGAACTTCTAGGCCAGAGTCCTTGAACAAGGGAATGTGGTTGCCCCAGGTAGGATTGGGGAGATAAATAACCTTAGCGCCAGGATAAAACTTGGCCAAGAAAGCACCACCAATCCTTAGGGCACCCGTTCCAGAGATGGTCTGAGTCGCCGCAATCTGTCATACGTTCGGAATTAGTGGGATTCCAATTTAATTAGACCAGGTGACACAGACGGCGTTTTGGTTTAGCGGTACGCTTTCGGCGCCATAGGCAAGCTTGATAGCGTTTTGAGTGAAGGTGCCCAGGCCAGTGATGGGCAGATACTCCTTGTCTAATTTTTCAAGCGCCATCTTCTCCTCCGCCTTTGCATGACGTGGTCAGCGACAGGTGCGGAGTAGAAGAAAAGAAAAGAAAACTACCTTCTTGACTGCATTCAGGACATAAGGTTTTCCGTTCTCATCCCTATAAGCACCAACACCCAAGTTAATTTTGCGCGGGTCTTTGTCGGCCTTGAAGGCCTCGGTGATGCCTTGCGAAAAGTCAGTAGGCAGACCACGTCCAAGAATAATACTAACCAAGTATCGGATCGGGAGGACCAGCTGGGACGGCAGACCATGTCGACAATGGGGCTACGGTATGGAGGAGGGAGGGAGCACGACGAACGGAATTAATGGCCAGCATCATGTGGAATAAAGAATAAAAAAAGGTGTGTGAGGACTTTGTCGCTGCTCCGCTGCGAATTTTGTTGGACCCGGTCACCCGGATTTGGCCGATATCATGACGCTGTGCATCATAGCAAAGTCTAGTAAGCGATCGAACAGCATCACCTCGTTGACTCGTACACGACTTGTTTTAATAATCCCTACAACCGCGGCGTGTCCGCACGGAGGATATACTGACCTTCAACCTTACATAAAGAACCCGCTGATTGATAAGATCTGACTCGTCACTAAACCGCCATGACTGCACCGGTAGAGGACCCAAATGCACCAGTCGGAGAAGCGTACGCCATCGTTCATCCTTCGTCGTGATTGCTGAATGACAATCATATCAGATGTACTGCCGATGGAAACATGGAAAGGTGAGACTAGATCGACCCCGATCGATCTACCCTTCACACTCTCGAAAGACCTGAAGGAGACGGTCCGACAAAAAGCGCACTGAAAAAGGCTGCCAAGGAAGCTGAGAAAGCAAAGAAAAAGGCCGAAAAAGCAGCCAAGGCCAAGGAGTTGGAGCAGGCAAAGGCAGCTGCAGACGAGGTATCTTCTATCTGCTTCTCAGTGAGCTTGATTTCAGGTTTCGCCTGCAGGACTATGCCTCCGGAAAATACGGCAAGCTTCCTCTGCATCAATCTCAGTCACGACCAGGTCGCAGATACACCGACATATCGACTTTAACTGCACAGAACGATGGCGAGCAAGTACTCATGAGAGCTCGTATCCAGACCTCGCGCCTTCAAGGAAGCAAAATGGTTTTCCTCAACTTGCGCCAACGCACCAACACCGTCCAAGCATTAATGCAAGTCACCGATGGTCAAGTCAGCAAGCAGATGGTCAAGTGGGCTGGCTCACTCACCGTTGAAAGTATCGTCATCGTCGAGGGCCTAGTGAAGAAGAGTCCCGAGCCTATCAAAAGCGCGACGGTGGATGACATTGAGATTCACATAAACGAGGTCAGTAATTCACAATAAGGTTCGGAGGACAACAAAGTTGATCTGCAGCTGTTTAGTTGTGGCTCATGGCAGGGGTAGAGAGCAGGCTGCCGTTTTCTTTGGAGGATGCCAGCCGATCAGAAAACGCCCCTGAAGTCGAAGGTCAATTCAATAGAGTATTGCTCGACACTCGATTGAACAATCGCGTCTTCGATCTCCGAGCAAGTGTTCTGTTTGTCCCATCATCTCCAACCATTCTAACATGCATACAGACAGTCACCAATCAGGCAATCTTCAAACTTCAGCATGCCATTGGAGATTTATTCCGTTCCTACTTGAACAACAAAGGATTTATTGAGATACACAGTCCCAAGCTTCAGGGTGCCGCAACGGAATCCGGTGCAACTGTTTTCAAGGTTGATTACTTCAAAGGTCTGCCTGCCAAGCATGTCTATACTCGTCAGCTAACGTCCATGCTAGGCAACGCGTTCCTGGCACAATCTCCCCAGCTAGCCAAGCAGATGGCCATCGCCGCCGATTTCGAGCGTGTGTACGAAATTGCTCCTGTCTTCCGCGCAGAGGATTCCAACACGCACCGCCATCTCACCGAGTTCGTCGGGTTGGATCTCGAGATGACGATCGAAGAACATTATCACGAAGTCCGCGACGTGCTCGACGGCATGCTCAAAGCCATATTCCGCGGTCTTAAGGACCAGTATGCCAAAGAGATCGCGACTGTAGGAAGACAATTTGAAGCGGAAGAATTCAAATGGCGAGACGGCCCCGAGGGAACTCTAGTCCTCACATTCAAAGAGGCTGTAGATCTGCTTGTCGCGGATGGTGTGGATCGAGAGGCTCTGGACGACATCAAGTAAGCGATCGCGATCGATGATAAAACGTTTTTCGCGGTCCGAATGATCCGTCCCCTAGCACCGAGAACGAGAAGAGGCTTGGCCGGATCGTGAAAGTCAAGTACGACACGGACTATTTCATCGTCGACAAATTTCCCCTCGCCCTTCGTCCGTTTTACACTATGCCTGACCCAGAGGACCCTGTAAGCCATTCGATCGATCGATCATTCGCTGCTGCTGATTCCGTATCAGACCCTTTCCAACTCGTACGATTTCTTCATGCGAGGTGAAGAAATCTTATCGGGAGCACAGCGTATCCACGATCCCGAATTTCTTTCCCAGCAAATGCGTGCCAAGGGTGTTGACCCCGACAGCATGAAGGGTTACTTGGACGGTTTCCGAATCGGCTGTCCTCCACACGGAGGGGGTGGGATCGGTCTCGAGCGTGTGCTGATGTTGTTCTTGAAGCTCAACAACATCAGGCGGGCGTCGTTGTTCCCCAGAGACCCCAAACGACTGGAACCTTAGCCAGCGTCATCCTTCACATACTCACTCGTCTGGCAGACCACCTGCAATTGATAGAAGCACGGTACACGCGTGTTTGAAAAAGGCATGGTGCACTGGCCACCACTCAAACTAGATTTTACAGGATACACCACATGTTGTTCGAGCAGAGATTGTTACGCATTCCGAATTAAATGGTTAATCGACACCAAAATTGTCCATAAGACATATTTTATAGTGGTGAATGGGAGAGCAAATACGAACATAATCCCATGGGAGAAAAAAAATTACAAATTTCCGCACTGCAACATGGAGGTGAGCAATGACGCCACGCAAGAAACTCGGCACTGACCACCGTCTTGTAAGTACATTAGTATTACCGTCTTTCTCTCCTCATTCGTCGTCTCTCGGAACGTGAGCTTGATCCTTGGCCGATCGCGCTGACAGGCAAGGATGCACCCTCCAAAGCAGCGGTAATTACGTCCGCAGGTAAATCAATATGAACACCTTCTGCATAGGCGTACGCGTCTAGTGGTGAATATGCTGGTGGATCTCGCCTCGAGAATACCGGGTGGTCAGCTGGCAAAGTGTCCGCAGTTCCATGGGGAATGGAAGAGGGGAGTGCTTGCAAATGAATGTCACGTAGATTAGGCGTGGGAGGATTTGGACTGCGCGGTGAATCAGGTGGTGGATGTACTTGGATGGTGGTGTCGGAATCTGTGTGTCGCGTGGCGGCCAGGAAGTGAGTGAATGAATCCCGCCGTATGCGAGGAGTACCAAAGAGGCGGCTCGCACCTGCGGCTCCCTCGCTCGCGGGTGATTGAGAACGCGAGGACGACGACGACGACGACGGTGAGTGATTTCCATCCTCCTCACCACTTTCTCCCTCTGGTATGGGTGACCGTGGTAGGTCGATAACAGGTGGTGTGTGGAACGGAAGATCAGTTGGTGACAAGTATCTGCAATCGTTGGATGGTCCGGCACCGTCATCATTCTCCTCTGTTTCTTCACTGATGGGGGTGATCGGTGGAGGAGTCGGAGATTCCTGAAGATGGGAGGATAACGGAGTTCCGCGGAGTGGTGAGGATGCAGCAGGAGTAGTAGATGACCGATTCTTTGGGCGTCGGTGACGATGCGAACGACGTGCTGTGGGAGGTGGTGATGAGACTCCTGTGCCTTGCTGTGTGAACGGAGCACCGGCGGGTCGGATTCCACCGCCGACATCCAGTAGAATGCTGCCCCGCTCACTCCCATAAGCGGGAGGCGGAGCCAGTGTTCCCACACTGGGAGCCAGGCCCCACTTCTTTACGTTGGCCTCAATGAAGACAAAGCCAGCCTGTCCGAGGTTAATATGGACGCTGCAAGGACCATCGGCCCCGATTGTGGGAAAGAGGTTGTAACGGCTGAGGCCGATGAATGCGTCTTCTAGCTTACGGCCATTGCGTGTGAAGAAAACTGTGCCTGTGCGGGGACGGTAGCCGACACCGAGGACATCGCCTTCCTTGAGAATAGGACCAAATGTGGTTGCTGTGAAAGGGTAGTTGTAGCACTTGTCGCCATTGGAGTGATATGCGACGGAGTGACGACTGGTACCGGGCAATCGGAAGGGCGGATATGGCTTTGTGGCCAAACCGACTGCGACGGTGGTAGTTTCTGGGAGATCGAACATTTTGACCTCCCAGTAGTATACCTCGTTTAGTTTGGGAAGGGGTAGGTTGGACTGGACGCAGGAAGCTGATGAGGGATCGGGGAGGAAGGTGATCTCTGTGCGAGCATGAACGATGAGAGAATTAAGGGTTTCGTAGTCGGGTTCGAAGCACCAAGCGGAGACGCCTTTCTCCTGTATGGACAGAAATTGAGAGAGGGTGATATCAGTTGGTTCCGAGTTTGGAGGGTACTGTAGTTGATATTCTTGGAGCAGAGGGGTATGTAAGGGGAAGAACAAGGAGGGAGGGAGGGAACCGACCTTTGGCCCTGAGATATGACATGCGTGCCGAGTCGGAGACGGTCTCGAGCCAGCGAGATTCGATGCCTTCGAAGCCACCGTCGCCCTCGTAGAGGTCCTCGCGACTCATGTCGATAGGGCCATCATTGTCTCTAAGAACGATACCTCGACGCCTGCGGATGAAGATGATACATACGAGGAAGAGGAGGAGGACGAAGAGGAAGGTAGAGAGGACTATGAGGAGGGGGAGGATGAAGAGGAGGGCATCGTGAGAGGGTGGCTGCTCTGGATAATCGGTGGAGTGGTCGAGCGTGTGGGTGTCGGGAGACGGACGTGTGAGGGCATCGTGGATGGCGTCGAGGGGGACGGCAGAGACGGCGGTGCCGAGGGGGGCGTGTTGCGCGAGTATGCCCGTCGTGGGCATGTGCAGTGAGCGGGGAGGGCGGGGATGAGGGAATACAAGAAGGGAAGGAACGGGAACGGTGAGAGGTCGAAGAGGCGCGCAACAGCGGGCACAAACGCAATGCGGGGTTATCCAAATATGGTATCAAGACCCCCCCACTGTGTGTTACGGGTGGGTGGTCTCGATTTGTTTTCTGGTCGACGCTGGCAGCGACGATGAACGCGACGTTGTCACCCGCGCAGGGTCAGTCTCCGAGAACAACGCCAAAACGAAGGCCATCGACGAGGAGGAGAGCAGTGTCGCAATTGCCACCAGTACAGTCCCAGGAGTCACACGATGCTGCCTTGTACGCCATCCGCAGCGTCCTCAAAGGACGCACTTGCTACGACGCATTTCCAGTCAGCTTCAGGCTCATCGTCCTCGACACAAAGCTCAACGTAAAAAAGGCTTTGCAATGCCTCCTTCTCAACGGTGCGCCCCGCCACACATCCGCCCTCGCCACCCCCTGCTCACCTCCAACTAGGCGTCGTGTCCGCTCCCCTCTGGAACAGCGAAAAGTCCAAGTTCGCAGGCATGCTCACTGTCCTAGACATCATCCACCTCATCCAGTACTACTACCACAACCTCAATTACGAAGCAGCAGCAGCAGATGTCGAGACGTTCCGCTTGGAGTTGTTACGAGGTCCGTCCCGCTCAATCCGATGGACAATGTCCTGATCGTCTCTCCTCAGATATCGAGAAGAGCCTCGGTGTGCCCACTCCTCCGCTGCTCAGGGACCATCCCTGCAGCACTCTCTACGATGCCGCCAAACTCCTCATTCAGACCCACGCCCGTCGTCTTCCTCTCCTTGACTATGATACCGAAACCGGCCACGAGGTCATCGTCTCCGTCTTGACCCAATATCGTCTCCTCAAATTCATTGCCATCAATGTATCCTTCATTTCCGTCTCGTGTTGTACACTCCTCACCCTTCTTCTCTAGTGTACCCGAGAAATACAACACCTCCACCTTTCCCTCCGTAAACTTAAGATCGGCACCTATGTCTCTAGAAACCTTCCACCAGAAACATCCGACACGGCCAATCCTTACTGGCCGATAGCCACAGCAACCTTGGAAACGCCCGTCTTCGATGTCGTTCACATGTTCTCCGAACGTGCCATCTCCGCCGTCCCAATTATCGACGACGACGGTGTGGTCGTCAATCTGTACGAGACCGTAGATGTTATCGTACGTGTCACGAATATCCTCTCAGCTCCATCTTACTCATTTCTCAAAGACGCTCGTCCGTCTCGGAGTATACCAATCCCTTGACTTGACGATATCCGAGGCTCTCAACCAGCGGTCTCCGGATTTTCCTGGAGTTGTCATCTGCACAGCCGGCGACTCCCTTGGCACACTGCTTCAGCTACTCAAAAAGCGTCGCGTGCATAGACTGGTTGTAGTCGAAGGCGAGGCAAGTTGCTTCTCCGCCTTTTCGACGTTTGCCTCACTGACCTCGTGCAGGAAGAAGAGAAGAAGGGTGGCAAGAAGGGGCGTCTGCTTGGCATTATTACCCTCAGCGACGTGTTGCGGTACGTCATTGGCGAGGTTGCAATTGGCGAGGCCGCAGAATCGATGGAGGAGTCCTCGTCGTCGGCAGACAAGGCGTCATCGACATCCCTCGACATCCCTACTTGGTGATCCGAGCGTGTTGTAATTTGCATTATATCCATGACATGTACCGAGTTGGCTTACAGTAGTACTATCAATGTGACATGCGGTAAACATACGGCAGTCGCGTGCGCCATTCCCCAAACCAGTTCACCTTGTCCCTCGACACGATATGACCGCCATCCAAGCCATCTACATCCGCAGCCATGAGCAGCGCCCACATCCCAAACCCCATGTCGTCTACCGGATAGAAATACAAGCTCACGTCCGCTCATGGCAAATGTGGCATCGCTACTCCGAATTCGTCGAGCTTCACACAGAGCTCACAAAATCCACCGGTTCACCGCCGCCTGCGGCCCTCCCACCCAAAAACGCATTCTCTGTTCTCAAAGGGCCCTTCAAGAAAGAAGATGCACTCATCGGCCAGCGCAGGGTAGGCCTCGAGACCTACTTGCGTGCCATCCTCAGTGCCAAGGAGGACAAGTGGAGAGAGAGCTACGCCTTTCGCGACTTTCTCGGCGTCCCCGTGGGCAAACAGGCACTCGAGGGCGGCAGCAACACCCAGTTCTCGTCGGCATCGTGGCTCGACGAACATCTAGAACTGCAGTCCCGCATTCGCGACATTCGTGCTGACATCAACAGGCGGGACACGCTCTCTGACCGTGGAGACGTCCATGCCTCGCACAGCGTCAATGTTCAGTCGAAGAAGAGGCTCGCCGAGATTCTCTCGCGCGTACGCACGCTCACGGAGGGGTTGCAGGCGCTCGGCATGTCGGGCATGGCAGAGGGCGAGTTGCAGCGGAGGACGGACATGGTGGCGCGTTTGCAGGACGACTGCGAGAAGCTGGGGAAGATGCTCACGGTCGCGCGTCAGGCGTCTCGTATGGCCGTATCTGCGCCCTCACCCCCTTCAGGGTTCACGAACGTCGCACTGGCACCAGAGTCGGATCGCGCCGCACTCCTCGGTGGCAGTAAACCGGTTACTCGTGTCTTTGGCATGGCATCGAAAACACCTCAAGAAACCGATGTAACCCGTCCGTTGGATGACCATGGTGTCGTTCAGCTGCAGAAGACGCAGCTAGAGCATCAGGATGCTCAACTTTCCCAATTGACATCGATCCTTCAGCGACAGCGGCACCTCGGCGAAGCAATCAACGCCGAACTTGTCGTGCAGAACGAAATGTTGGATAATCTAAATGACGAGGTGGATCAAACTGGGACCAAACTTTCGAGCGCGAAGAAACAGTTGAATAGACTTGGCTGATTATCTTGGTGACAGCGTTGAACATATTGTAGACACTGGCACGAGTCTGATGACTATCTATTATCCGCAAATGTCCCGGAATATCATGGATGGTAGTATAATAACATATGTCTAGGGAGAGCACTACACATGCAAATGATGAATCAATCCTTTTTGGCCAACAGTTTCCCTATGCCCTGCCGGAGGTCAGCATGGAAGTTGATTGAAGATCCAAGATACCCTACCTCGAAACATGCAATCATGATGCCACAAGCAGGCGCAATCTTGGCTGTCCGTGGAATGATTCCAGCGAACAAGGCGCTTGTGCCCTCGGTCCGCAGTATTCGTAAACAAAGTGGTATGGTGGCAGTGTCTTTAGAAGAAAGCGTTCCCGACATCAGCAACGCTTGCCGTCTTGTCTTTAGGACATCAAAGGGCGACGTTATGAGGGACGCTGTTGTTCCGCTAATGGCCCCGCTTGCGAATGCAACATATGCACCCGACTGGCCGCGCGACTCGAAGAACCGTTTCCAGGCTTCGTAACCTGCCCAGTATATTCCACTGAAGGGAACATCACGCCAAAGAGTGGGGCCAAGTCCCCGCCAAAGGAAGAGGATTCCGTGCTGACGGACTGCCGTCCGTATTGATCCGAGGACAGAAGGAAGGGTATGTGGCCGGTCGGGAGAGCTGGGTGTGGATTGAAGATTGGTGCGAACGAGCTCCAGAGGCGAGAGAAGGGAAGTTAGACAGGTCCGAGCAGTGATACCAGCAAAAAGGGGGATCAATGCAGGGGACGAGATCAAAGGAGGAAAGACATTTCGTAGGAGATGATCATACGTCAGCATATACAGGGTAGAAGACGGGACGCCGATAAATCTGGAGGAGATGAGGAACGGGGTACTTGGGGTGATGGGCGACAGCTTACAAGGATGTTCCAGCACCCTTCCATAGCCCTCTTGTGCCCTCCGCTCTCACGACGTGTCGGACCGCGTCCAAAAAGCCATTGACACGCTCCTTTC
This sequence comes from Leccinum olivaceopallidum, assembly GCA_038091775.1. Lineage (NCBI taxonomy): Eukaryota > Fungi > Basidiomycota > Agaricomycetes > Boletales > Boletaceae > Leccinum > Leccinum olivaceopallidum. The sequence continues at coordinate 39,938 of JBBPPC010000081.1, read as the reverse complement.
GCAGCACGCCGCGGTCGTAGATACACACCACCTCTTCTGCAGGGAGGCTGTGCGCGAAATAAGACATGTTGCGGACGCAGGTAACGCCCGATGGCTGACAACACCTAGTGGGGGCAGAACGAGGAATCTGAGAGTCTTTTGGCTGAGTCTGCAGACGGGTCTTGAGGACATCGAACGGGGTCACTGTGGGGGGATGGTGAGCACGTCGGGGGTGTCTGGATCCGAATGCATACTCGTGATGGCGGTCATCGTCGAGCCCGTTGCGGCTGCGACGAGTTTTGCGTGAAAGGGGTCCATGGCCGGGAGAGTATGAGAAGGTGATGACTCGCCGAAATGCCGAGTTTCGGTAAAATCCGGGTGAAAGCGAGTCCAATTTACATTGCATTTTACTTTACTTTATACTTACCTTTGCTCGTCACATATCATGTCTGCTACTCTCCCCGTCCCTTCTCAACAGGCCAACAAGGTCGCACTCTCCGCTGCATTGTCAGAGAACCCTCTCATCAACGCCACACCTCCCTCAGACAACCCCGACGTGGAGCCAGGCGAAATCCAAGAAGTAGATATGAACGCACAGGCGGAGGGCATTCGCACCGTCTTCAGCGATCCCAACAACTTCAACGTCAAGGTGCGTCTTCCTCATCGTGCCGGCCCCACCACTGACAGCTTTTGAATATCAGCACCCTCTTTACTCCCCTTGGACCCTCTGGTTCGATTCCCCCGCAACAAAAGGTCGCAATCTCCCCCAGACCCCCATCTCTTCCTTCCCCCAGACCCCCGTTCTTCAGACCCCCAGTGCTGCTGCAGCACAAGGTTGGATGGAGGACATCAAACGCGTCATCAGCTTCGACAGTGTAGAAGAATTCTGGGGGTAAGCGCACTCCATCGCTCATCCGACTCGTCAATCTCACCATCACAGCCTCTACAACCATATCGTACCCCCATCACAACTTCCTCAAAAAGCCAACTACTATCTTTTCAAGGTATGTCTTGCCGGCCCCCGATGTCTGACAAACCACGATCATGTTTCACAGGAGGGCATCATTCCCGCTTGGGAGGACGAGGCAAATAAAAACGGTGGCAAGTGGAGTATACAGCTGCCCAAGGAAAAAAATCGTAACAATGTCGACAAGATGTGGCTTTACACGGTATATATTCCCTTTCCTCTCCCTCTCGTTATGCGGCTCATCTCTGAGACCATGTCAGATGCTTGCCGCGATCGGCGAGACATTCGACCCTTGCCTCACCAATGGCGAAATCCCAGAGCCTAATACTCAGTCTCTCATCACTGGTGTCATCGTTTCAACTCGACCCCAGTTCTATCGACTGTCGATCTGGACGCGACTGGCTCCCCTTGGAGACGACGAAAAACTCCGAGAGCGGATCGAAACCGTCGGGCGGCACTTCAAGACCAGCGTGCTCGGGTACTCTGAACCGCAGAAGTTGTCTGGCCCGCTCGCAACTGAGGTGGAGTTCTTGTCTCACAAAGACTCGGAGAAAAAAGGCAAGGCGAAGAAGATCGTTGTATGAAGTCACTGCTTGTGTTCATACGACGCATAAAACGAAGCATTTCACGCTGGGCTGATTTATTTATTTTATGCGAAAAGTAGTGGGCGACTGTGCGAGCCGTCAGTTGTCCGCACGCTGCTGCTTTAATGACATACCGTTGTATTTTGGTCTCTCCTTTCCGGTGTTTTGATGACATCATGGGCTGTCCAGTACGTAGCCGCAGCATGTCGGTCATTGCATAGCCACACGGTTATCACCTGGATAAAAGCCCTTGACAACTCCACTCGATCTCAAACGTTCCACTCTCATCGACCACGATGTCCGTCTCAGAATTCTTGTCGTCCATCGCCGACAAAGCACAGACTGCTATCAATCAGACCCCTTTGGCAGGTCATATCCCCGGCACCACTCCTGCCGGTGTTCCTGCCGGTCCTCCCGCTGGTGATCACTCTCACAATCCCGCGACACAGCAGGCTGGTCATCGGTCTTTCGCCCTGGAATCGCTTCAGCACACGATCCGCAGCATTGGTCAGCAGTACACATCAACCAATCCCATTCAGCGCATCATCACCCTCGAGAAGGGGGTCGCCCTCGATTATGATGCTCTCGCCAGAGACAGCAAGACCCAGAGCAAGGAAACATATAACTGGGGTCGGAACGAAGATGCCGATTTGATGGATGGTGAGCACTCCAGGTCACTGACGAGGTCAATGGATAACCTCACCCGCTTATCGCAGTAACGGACCGACTTGCATATCTGAACTTTGTGCATGGTTCTTTGAGTGGGGCCTTGGCCGTCAAACTGGATGGCGCCAGGACTCCCTTGAAGGCGCTGCGCGATGCCGAGGCTACTCTTGTACCCAAGCGCAACATCCGCGCCGGATTGCGCAATCAAATTGGGCGTATCGAGCATCATCAGGACAAGGGTGGAGAACGACGCATTTCAGAGCTCAAGGAGCAACTTGCACGCGCAGAAGCAAACGACGAGCAACTCGAAAAAGAATTCGAGTTGTTGAAGCGAAAGGCCATCCGAGAAAGCGAGCAAAGAAAATGGGAAGCCATTCGAGAGGTGAGGAGTAAAAGCAAGATCTTGTGCTCCGTTACTTAATCTTTTGTCATAGTATGGAGAAAAATTGGTTCTCCTCACCCAAGGGGCGAAACCCATCATCGATGCTTTGCCTACCATACCTCCCGGCGACGCAAGGCCATACACGGGTGCGCAGGCCACCGCTGCTGCTCGAGCAGCTCTTCAGCATGCCCTGGATAACTACAAACCGGGGCAAGATGAACTTGATTTGCGAATCGAAACCGATCTTTCGCGATCGGACACTCGTTCCTTTGGCGAGACCCACGCATCGGAATTGAATACCTTGGCGTCCTCTGCAGGTGGGCAAGAATCGCATCCCGGTCTTCCCGTGACCCCGCCACCACCCAAAGAGATTACCACTCCGACCCCGGCCCAAGATGTGCCTACCGAGCCGGAAACTCCTCGCGAAACCGGTGCAACACCGCAGAGTGCCAGCCCCGCAACCGGATCTGAAGAACCTATCAAATCACCTTCCGGGGACTTGTACGACACTACTCCGGTTCCCAAGACCGAGCCTGAGAGTGCTGAGGAAGAAAAGAAGCGACTGGAAAGGGAGGAGAGAGAACGCGTTCTCGCTGGCGGAGCGGAGACGAAGGACGGAGACGAACTTCCGCCTTACAAGGACATTGAGGAGTAAACGTAACGATGTACAGTATGTTTGTAGTATCTTAGTACCAAGTTCTCGGCTTGCTAGAACCATTTTCCTTTTACGGAACCCTAATACGTGTGTAGTAAATTGGGACAAATATTGTGTTCTCTCTCGACGATGGACAAGGCTGATCTCGAAACGTACCAAGTGCAGCTCTCTCAGGTCGAATTCGCACTCCAAGCAGATCCAGACAATGCAGAACTTTCCTCTCTTCAATCAGAACTCAAGGAGCTCATCTCCCTCGCACAAGAAGCCATCACACAAGCAGAGGCCGCTTCCTCTTCTCGCGTAGGCCCATCCCGAAAATCAGCATCATCGACACCCGCCTTTTCGTGGGGGGCCGGGAATGAGTGTCTAGCCAAGTACTCTGGAGATGGTAGTTTCTACCCTGCTAGAATAACTAGTGTTGGCGGTTCAGCAGACAACCCCGTTTACAGCATCATGTTTCGGGGCTACAATACCACGGAGCTCGTCAAGGGCTCGGAAATCAAACAGCTCCCTCAGAACCATCAAGAAAAGGCTCCCGCCGTGGCGAACAAGCGGAAGCTCACGAAAGTGGAAGAGGACGAGAGGGAACGGAAGAAGAAGAAGAACGAGAAGAAACTGGAGGTGAGGGCGGCCAAGGCGAAAGAACAGCTCGCCAAGCAGGCAACGTGGCAAAAGTTTGCCAAAAAGTCGGAGAAGAAAGGCGTGCACATCGCCGGGGTGGCCGGGACGAGCATATTCAAGACGCCTGATAACCCGCTGGGCAAAGGTATGCGTCGTTTCGATCATCGGGCCCGAAATGTACTTGGACTGATACATGGCGTGAACGTTAGTTGGCGTGACAGGGAGCGGAAAGGGGATGACGGAAGTAAAGCTATTAGGCAAACATAAATTCATGCCCGGGGATGACTTGAATCAGTGAAGTTGGCGTTTATCGTAAGTGTTTTTTCCACTGCTGGCTTATGATGTTTATTTATTCATTTTCGTTGCGTTCGCTCGCTAATCGACATGCTGTCCAGGGAACACTATGCGTTGCTCCCCTCTATATGTACTAAATGCCTCCCATTGATGGACTTTGTATCTTTGCGAATAGCAGGTCCGGTACCACGCCTGAAGCTGAAGGCCTGTTACTCAGCAATCTCCGTTCAATCGAATGGCAGGGTGCCTGTCACCTGTCAAGAAAGGCTGGAGAGGATGAAACCACACGTGACGCTTTACCTCTTCCTCTTCGTTTGTATCCCACCTCATGAGTGATTTTATTCCGGGAATGTCTGTATAGCCCGCATCTTCGGTGGCGCGTTGGAACAGATGGATTCGCCAGGGGCCCACGGCATCATCGGTCAGCTTACAACAGTGTCGCACGGGTATTTTAGCAACCTGCGATTCGATTTTAAGGTTGGTTGGAAGGCGCTGACGCAGATGTGATGTGTTGATTAATATTATTGAAGACGATCGATGCATGCTTCTTGACTGTTACGAGTCAGAAGTGCATGGGCGTCTGGGCTCGCAAAGAGAGAGAGAGAGCACGACGATTAATGGTAGTATTCGTCTGAGAGTATGGCTCGAGCGCTCGCTCTCATATCAGCCGATCGAAATCGAAGTGGCGCAAGATCTGCAAAGGCACGATGAATCTAGGAATCTCAACCGGGCTTCCATAACGTCTGTCAATCTCGACGAGTATTAAGGCCTGTGGATCTCTATTTACTGCCGACCTGGCAATACAAACACGGCGTCTAGCAGCAGCATCCTCCAGTTGTGCTGTCATGGAAGGCGCAGCCACTCACTGTCCCATGCCAGCTATCGCCGCGGCCCATCTCACGCTGCAGATGCATCACTCGCTCACGCACTCCGAGGAGAACCGTTCGAAGCCAGTGTTGTCGCTGCTCGTTAAGGATTAACATCCACAACTTCAATATATCTGTCATGCTTGTCTTCGGCATCTTGTCGGAGTGATAGGTACGTGCTCAAGTTCCATTGGCTGTTCTAATCGCCGAGCCCGACAAGGTCATATTGTTCACTTGAAGTCCGAATCTGCAATTACCGGTCGTGACGGCCTCCCCCTGGGATGAACTCGCGAACGATTGTTCATTCAAAGGCCCACGAGTCTCGTAGCCATCGACTAGGTATCAATATACCCCGTACGGGCGTGGCGTTTCCGGCGACCGGTTGCCGGCAGCTTTGATGAAGAGCAACGCTGGGGAGATGAAGACAAGGTGTTTGATGGTCCGGATTAGTAAGATAAAAAATCGTCCTAATGATGCATATCGGCTTCGTGCGATTGATTGCTCTAGCAGCGCGTGCACATGGTCCATGCAGCCATACGTCAAGCTATCGAGGCCGCCGGGCAGGGGACTTGTACCTTTTGAGCTGCTGAACCCGCACGCCTGCCGCGGACGACGACGTGCGCTACCGCTGGCCTGACATGCATCAGCCTTCGGCTCTGGGCTGACCCGCCTATACGCGCGGGAAAGCACGCGAGAGGGACGATTTTCCCTTTTGCGGTGCGCGTTCAGAAAGAGCTTCGCACTTCCCCCTCGTTCCTTCCATCTCCGATCTGCTTCTCGACTTCGGCTTCGCCAACCCATGGGACTGCGTTGACATGGGACCAACTGGACGCGGATGCGAATGGGGTTTACCCCTTGGGACCTCGATTTCCATATGGTTGTCACCTTCTGCGCTCGTTGGGGGCCCCGGCGGCATGGTGCATGTGCTGACATATCGATATGGCTGTGAATTGTTGTCTCGGACGAAATGCGTGCGTAGATTTCCCTCGGGGGAGCCGGGCGTCCGTGAGGGGGGACGCGATGCACGCATTACGTCCCGGTCCTCTAATATGCCCCTCCATGTGCTCGAAGCTCCATAGTCGACGCCGAAACGTCGGCTCATCTAGCCAAAGTTAATGTGTATGCGCATGTGTGCGTTGTGATCCTCGCGGAAAGATGTCCGAACATTCTCGGGTTGAATGGCCTGGTCGTCAACGTCGTGGCGTCGCGGTAAATGGGTCGCCCGAAGCAAAGTTCTTTTTGATATGACAGGTCAGTCTGGCATCTCGAATCACGGCAACGACGATCATACTATGTCTATATATGGCACAATGTATCCCACCCCATCCAATTAATTTTGCGAGTCTCGTTGTTTGGTATGTATGAGCGTGTCCCCATACTCGTCGATCGCTGGCATATGATATCCCAAAACCCTATTTTTTCTTTCTGAGAAACGACAATATGTACACAGATGACGCCCAAGTACGAGAAAGATGGAAACAAAGATAACGCATAGTAGAACGCTGCAACTCGACTGACAGAAGGGGGAGACTTTAAGATGGACCAAGTAGGGTCTATGAATGGTCAAAAGCATCGGGAAACATAGAAGGTGTATCTCCAGATCAAGGTTCTCAACGTTTACATCCCATCACCTGCTCTGGGAAAAATAAACCGTTGAGTCGCCATATCCGTCGAGGTGTCTGGACTAGCTGAGCCTCCATCTGCCGAGGATGGGCTAGCAGAAGCCGCCACATCATCCGGCAGGAGCGACGTTGCCGGGTCGAAAGCAGTCAGGCTTGGGTTACAGCCCGAGTTTCTCGACCCGCCGACGACGTCCACCGAATGGCGTCTGAGGGGAAGGCCGGCGTTGTGTGCAGCCATGACCTGAGTTGACAGGTCTAGGAACTGGACGAGATCTGTTAGCAAGACGTCAGAGGAACAGTGTAATCCTACCACTTGCTCCTCGACAAGGGTGCCTTCGTGGAGCGTCTTGTTGGTATTCTGCATGTGCACGAGGAGAGTGCGTATACTGCGGGAGGACAGACCGCGGTACGTCGAGACCCGCTCGAGTGCTAAAGGCGCTGTCTGGACGAGCCGGAGCTGCTCATGAAGATAGAGAACGTATTGTTCCAGACACTCGAGATAGTGGCGTTTTTTCTCGTGTGAGGAGATGGTATCCCTGGTGGGAAGATGTCAGGACGGCGGAGGAACGAATTTCAGAAGAAATACATACGGATCGGTTGGGATGAAACCTATTTCCTCGGCGATCGCGCGTTGTCGCGCCTTGCGCTGGCTCTCTGTTTTATTAATGGCGCTGATGTGCGGGACAGAAGCGGAGTCATCAGGAGATTGATGTCTACTCGTCCTGGGAGGGGTAGGGGACGGTTGAATATACGGACGGGGCTCAGACACGTTGCGCTGAAAAGACTGCTGGCGATGACTGATATTGGAGAGCAGCTCTGAGGGGGTAGGAAAGAGGTGCTGAGATGTGGCGGTGTAGTAGTCGAGCATGCTCGCGGGTGTCTCAGTGTTGTGTGTGAGCGCCGGAGGAGCACGTTGGGTGGTCGGGTAGACCGAATCAAAGGAGAGACCTGGATCTGGGGCAGGCGTGGGGGCACGGACAGTGTCGGACCGTGATCGGGACTGGGGAAGGTGGAGAGGAGCGGGTGAGTGGACTTGTTGAGGGACGGGGAGGTAGGGGTTGTCTACATAATTGTAGGCGAGGGACAGCGAGGACTGGATGTGGTGGGCGGTATCGACTGGGTGATGCCGGTAGGGATCGGCGAGGGGTGCGTCGATGAGATCGGTGGTATTGTCGCAGAAATTATACATGGGTAGTAAGATGGGGAGGATGGGGAGGGGGAAGTGGGTACGAATTTAAGAGGGAGAATGGAAATGCGACATTGGCGTGGCGTTAGACTATTAGTGCCGGTAAATGGAGCGGAGGAGAGCAAAGGCACACACATTATTTTTTACATTTTCCACGGACGAGAGTCGGGTATCCGAGGACCAAGTGGAGTGATCGATCTGGAAAGAGTCTGTCCTGATCAGGTGATATTCGCGGAATCGAATCTGATTCCGATCCTGATGGGATCAACTTCCAGATCGAGAAAATCCAACCGACCAACTTACTCAACAACAACCGTTCGGCAGGCTCTCCATCGTCGTCCTCGTCCTCGCCTCAAGTACTGCAGTACCCTGCTTTTCGGTTCTAATCTATCAGTCTCTCCTACTTCCTACTCTAGAAGTGTTCGTTGTCGTTCCATGCCGATCTCAACGCCGCATCTTGCCTAGTATTACCTTTTCCGGACATGCTATCTCCCTCGAGTATATAACTGCTGTCCTTGTCCGATCCACGGCAGCGATGGCCCAGCACTACCCCTCACTCGACCTCGATTCCTCCCTCTTTCCCAACCCCCCTTCACCCATTCACACCCCAGCACCCCTCCCCGCTTACCATACAGATCCCCCTCCTTCCTACTTCAACCTCCCTCACCCTCCCCCCTCCTACTCCTACTCCTCACCCCAATACCATTCCCGCCCGATCGATCACAAGAGCAACCTCCTTTCTTCCCAGCCAATCACGTCTTTTCCTGACGATGGCATATCCTTTGCACCCACCGCCCTCCCTCCCAACTCGGTCCAGCATCCCGCACGCGATACCTGCCGCTCAGCCAGTAGAATCACAATCGCCCACCCCTATGCCCGTTTATACGCCAAGAAGGACGGCTCCAAACGTCGTAAAATTTGGAACCACGTCCTCGAGAAGCAGCTTTTCTCTCCCCAGGAACTGTCCGTATATCACTCCTCCAAGGGGAACTCGACATTCAACGTCCCCTTTCTAGATCTACCATGGGTGCGCCCCACAGGCGTACCATATATATCGCCTCCCTCGAAGCACACATAGACCGCCTCCACAATCAACTGCTCAGCATCGGCCTCTATCCGATCCCCTTCGAACGCCTCGAACCTTATCGTGGCCTTAATTCAAAGACAGCAAAGGTACCCTTTTTTTTTTCTTGTCAATCTCCGCTCCACTTCACAACGTCACCTAGAGCATGGTTGCCGGTCTGCAGCACGATGCAACCCATCTCAAGTTGAAGCTCTTGGAGCTCGAACGTTCGGTTTGTACCTCCTCCATGCCAGCGTCCATGCATGCCTGACCCTCCTACAGAATACTAATCTACGGAAGCTCCTCGGTACTCACAATCCATCTAAGGCCTCCCTCTCCCATCCATCGGCACCCTCTGCCATGTCGCTCGAGGCGGATGTACGGAGGCACTCGATCGACGTCTCAGGTATGGGCATGGGCGTTCATACTAGTCACAATTCGACAAACCAGCTTCATCGTTCGTGATTGTCAATTTGTCCGATCTTATCCTCCAGTCAGCTTGGTCCATCAGATCTCGAGAGAATCATACAGTAATTGTAGGATAATAGCATATTCTCGGTCACATTTAGTACATAGCCTCACCTTAAATGCAAGACCGCTCAAAAATTCTCAGTGATGGCGGTCCTGACCTTTTCTCCGTCAACATCCATGATTTGGAAGTATTGAACTCTAGTAAATGAAATCTTTGTCGTAACGATTCTCAGATCTCAATCCCAAATCCCACCCCTGTCCAGCTTTACCCGTTGGTCCTGCTTCGCTTTGCTGCCTTGTGGCCTTCCTGCTCGCTGAGCTCCACGCTTGCTGTGGTATTTCTTTTGCTGCCGTTGGCGTCTTGCAAGATCCGTGGCAACTCTGTCTCGAATGTCCACTTCTCGCAGGGAGAGCGCCGCCGTCATTTTCGCGAGCGTTTCGGGGGAAGGCGAACGTGAACGCGGCGGTGAACGGGACAGCTGACGCGGCGTGGACGATCGAGACGCTGGCTCGTTTTCGGTTTCTCTTTGGGGACCAGCCATGTCCGCTGACCCTGAAGTACCCTCATTCTCGTTGTCTGTTGACAGTCCTTGCCCGTTTTCAAATTGCAGAATTTGACGGGGGTCTCCAGCCCCGTCTTCCTCTCTTTCTCCTGGTTCGCCTTCCGACTCATCGTCCTCATCTCCGTCCTCTTCCCCGCTTACCGTCGCCTCATCTTCCACCTCCCCCGCATCAACATCTTCTTCTTCACTATCTGTTTCCTCATCACCACCCTCTCTGTGTTCTTCGCCCGTGACAGTTTCCATGAACTCCAAACGTAATCAGACGGTGCATAACGAAGCGGATGATAAATGATGCGAAGCTTACCTCCTCCAGAATTTTCTGATCCTTTTTCGTAAATCCGCTCGCAGCCACTACGACATCCAGTCGGAAACTGCCGTCTTCTTTACGGTCACCGGGTTGGATCGCGCTGAACCTTGGATAAAGAGCGCTCTCGTATTTGAATCGTCGCTTGAAGAACCTTCGAATGCATTCCACATCTCGGTTAAAATACCTAGTTTATGGCGATATTGGTCATCATGTAGCCGGCCATCGCCAAGACATGATGCGCGTGCGTACCATTCTGCATTCTCATGTGATGTGCTCACCATCTGCGGGAAATCGATAACGACAGGTTCTCCGCTTTCTCGACGAATGAGGATATTGAACTCGTTGTAATCGCCGTGAATCAGCCCGGCCCGCGCAAAACGCACGATGATGTCCATCAATGTCGAATACAATTTTCCCGGTATGGGAACGTCGGAAATCTGCCGGCTAGAGGGTGCAATGTATCGAATGACACGGATGAGGCACGAGTTCGGAACTTACAGTGGATAGGCATCTATAGCCTCCATGAGGATGCAGTGTCGCGCTTGGTCGATGGGTCGTGGGACGGGGAATTGGTGTTCGTGGAGAATCTAGCGAGATCGTGACACACGCGGGCACGCGTCAGACTATCGACGCCTACCTTCATGAAGGCCCACTCTTTTTGTGCAGCGAGGCGGGACATGTACATCCACGATGCGGACTTGCGCTTGCCCAAGTAGTCCCGCTTTTCTTTGATGGCGCGAAACGATATGCGACCAAGGCTGGTGTAGCCTTGTTCTGGTCGATGATGTTCGCGCGGCAGACGAGCACTTACCGATGAATCTTTAGCACCATCTCGTTGCCCTCTGCGTCAGCCACGATGTACACGTCTGTCGAAGCGCCAGGTGAGTGGTGGACTGTGAACAGGGCCTCGGGTGCTCACCAGCTTCCTTTCCGACACCGATCTGATTTCCGACAGAATACATCGAATCCCGCTTCGAGAGCGCGCGCATAGCGAGATAGTCGTACCCGCCATAGGTCAGCCTGTATCCATCGTCTGTAGCGAGTCAGTTCCGGGGGACTACTGAGCCAAGTCGTGCGCCTACATTTCGAGTTTTGAACCCGCGCGATCAGGTTGCGCTTGGCGAGTGAGCCGACGATTTTGTTGACGCCTCCATTGCGGAGACCGGAGATTTGGACGATGAGAGGGGTTGGTACGACTTCGTGGTTCTTGGACCCGATTTCAACCTTTTAAAATGGTGTAACGACTGGGAGACGATCGAGCGGGACGTTGTCGTACCGCAGTCAATACTCTGAATTCATCTGAGGTGATGTACCTCAGATCGGTTGCGTCAAGCTTCATGAGTAGTAGATCACTGGCAAGAGGCGTGGAAGGGGATTACCAAAGTAAGTTAATTACATAACTAAGTTTCCTAATGTAGCATTCGAGACTTCATTGATCAATCGATCATCAAGCTTTACTGAGCGCGATGCCAGCCAGCAGTCTTCCCGTCCGCATAGCCAAGCAGGTTTTTGTGTAGTCTCACATCATGTCTATTTTTTTTTGATTGTCTGAGTAACAGGCTACCGCGGACGATCTCGCTCAGTCTGTCCCGCCAACTTGCATCGTCTCTGACAAAAGGTAAGCTTTCGGTCCGCTCGTGTCCTTGTCCGACGACATCTTGTCCCAGGTTTTCCTTCGCCGTCAAGGCGACATCCGATATTTGCGACGATGAGCGACACCAGATCTGGCGGCTACTCGAGGAGAACATGTCTGAACTGTAAGTCCTGTTCAAGCACGCCACCGGCCCGCACCACATCGCCACCGTCCCAGATACCGTCCCTCTTCGCTTGGCTGGGATCCTGAGAAAAAGAAGAAAGAAGTGTTTCACGCGCTGAGTCGCTTCGTCATCGCGCGCGACGCCTCGGACTCGACGAGCGACCTGGCGAGTTCGGAAGTAGTCGCCTATTCCATGTTTCGGTTCGAACGGGAAGCTCGTCAAGACTTGGTGTACTGGTACGTCGCTGACTCGGCTCGGCGCATGTTGATCGCTCTGACCCCGCGCGTGAGCTATGAACTTCAGGTGTCCAAGGGATATAGACGCTTCGGTCTTGGACGGTCGCTGACCCAAACGCTTTCTGATATCGGCACGCAATGGGGTATGACGAAGATCATGCTTACTGTGCTCAAAGGTTATCCCAAAGTTTGTTCGGACCGGCGACGTCGCTCACGTGTCCACAGCGAACCAGGTAGCGATGTCGTTTTACAAGTCGGTTGGGTACGCTGGTCTCGTTTTCCAAGGAACTGACTGGACTGATGTGGACTGTAGATTCAAGTTAGACGAGGAATCGCCAGACTTTTCAGACGGGACGGAGGCAGAGGCAGAGTTGGAATGTGACTACTCCATCTTGTCGAAAGTAGTAGTACCCTGTTTGGACTTGTTTACTTGATTGCATTGTTTCCTCGTACTCCATACAACATGTCACCGTCTTTGCGGGTCCTCTCGGCAGCACATCGTCGCGTCCTCAGTCGCCGCTATGCATCATCACACGGCGCTCCCCATTACAACGAGCCCACTGGTTGGCTGTTCGGCGAAAAGGTAATTCCCATCTCCCCGTAGCACACCCTGACTCACCACCCGCACACCTTCCAGCCACTTCCGCCAGGCCAGAAACGTGTAAAGGAGGACTGGGAAAACATCTGGTACATTGGGATGTTCGGCTCGATAGCCTTGGCTGCCGTGTTGCTCTACTACAAACCCGACACGAGGCAAGTGTTGCCCCCTTCTTCCTTGTACGCGGACCGTTGACCAGTTTGTTCTAGTATACAAACGTGGGCGCTGAAAGAGGCAAAGGAGAGAATGGAGGCTCGCGAAGAGAAGTACAAGTACGAGTCATCTTCATAGAACATCCAGCACACTGTACTCTCAAGTACCCCACTCGCATTCATTCGGATTCGTAAAGGAGTCTAAGATGCACTATTGAACGAACCTGACGATGCTACTTGTAGTTGAGAATTGGCAAGCCCATCGCCATTCACCGAATGCTCATGACACCGGTTGGCCACGATTGTCATTCCTGCGCCGGTAAGTGACCGGTCTGACCGCTCACCGGTGCACCAGCCGAATCTGGTGTGACGAGATTCATTATTACACTTGGAGCATACCTACCAGGGCACGGGCAATTTGATCTGCAAGGTCTATATGTTTCGCTTCACCCGGTTTTGCCAAGTGTCTCGAATGGTTTCCTGGCCCGGTTTCCCCTTGGTGTTGAGCAATACATGATACCTGAGCAGTCTTTGGCACAGGCTCTATTGATCGCCTATCCTACCTATGCAAATTACGAAGCGATTGGGCTAGCAATCTTCTCCTGCGAGGATCCTGAAGTATGGTTCGTTGCCCACTTCCATGGAATCGACTGTGTCATGTGCAAAAGAAGCTCAGTGCAACGGGAAAGGTGAAACAGGGTATGATGAGAGCGCAGCAAGGGTTCACACTTGGCAGAGAGCTGAGGAAACGAGCAAGCATGTGGTGTCTACCTAATATGTAATGCTGAGAGGAGATGCAGGATAATGCGCGGCTACATATATTAACGGAAAATAAGACGAACTTCACATATCCATCTCTTACGCGTATTCCAAGATCTTGGTGATGATACCGGTACCGACTGAGTAGGTCCGAGTTAGTTTCGTTCTCACTCCCCAGCACAAAACACTCACTCGTCTTGTTGCCTTCACGCAGCGTGAATCTAGAATGCAGTGCGGTTGGACTACTGATTAAGTGCAGAGGTTTGAAGACATACCGAGATCCAACTTCTGCGGCAACGTCCGTCTGCAGTGAACAAACCATCTCCACATTGTCTCCGGGCATAACCTGATGAGCAAGTTAAACAACGCTTTCCTATTAACGACACAACAAACCATCTTTTCCTCCGCGTCCTCCGTACCAGGCGGGAAAGCTAGGGACGTGGTGATATCAGCAGTCCGAAGGAAAAGCTGGGGGCGGTAGTTGGCCATGAAAGGCGTGTAACGGCCACCTAGAATACGTCAAGACAATGATATGTGCGGGCCCAAGATCACAAACCTTCATCCTTTGTGAGGACATAGAGTTGAGCTTGGAATTCCTTGACGGCTTTGATCGAACCAGGGATAGCAATTATCTGACCACGTTTGATTTGCTCTCGCTTGACACCACGCAGCAAAGCACCCATGTTGTCTCCTGCTTCGCCCTGTCAATAGCTAGTATGAGCCGCTGGATCAACTTGGGCAGTAACATGTGTACTCACTCTGTCCAACTCCTTGTGGAACATCTCTGTTGAGATGCAAGTTAGTATGCTGGCAAGATGGATATCAATGTGCTGACCAATTCCGGTCAAGGTGGTCTTGACTGGTGAACCGAGGCCAAGGATTTCCACTTCTGCACCCTTTGTGATTATACCACGCTCAACCTAGGGAGCAGGGTGAATCAACCAAGAGTATGTTGAAGGAGGACATTGCTCACACGACCGGTAACCACGGTACCACGACCAGGAATGGAGAAGACATCTTCGACAGGCATGAGGAAAGGTTTGTCAAGGTCACCTTTGGAGACGGTGAGTTACGTTTTCTAGGACGCAATGTAGGGAAGACGGACGAGGGGGCACATCGAGCCAGTTGTCGCATGCATTCACGAGTTCGACGATTTTGTCCTTGCCGATGTCATCGTCGCGACCTTCTAGGGCAGCCAAAGCTGAACCCATGATGATGGGGGTGTTTTCACCGTCGAAGTTGTATGTCGCAAGGAGGTCACGCATCTCCATGTCGACGAGTTCGCGCATTTCGGGATCGGGAACCATGTCAACTTTGTTGATGAAGACGACGAGTTTTTTGATGCCAACTTGGCGAGCAAGGAGAAGATGTTCGCGGGTCTGGGGCATCTGACCATCGGTAGCGGAGACGACGATGATACCGCCGTCCATCTGTGCTGCGCCAGTAATCATGTTCTTGATGTCTAGCAGGAGGTTACGTGAGCGGCAGACGGGCAGGGAATGGGCAACACTGACAGTCGGCGTGACCAGGACAGTCGACGTGAGCGTAGTGACGAGCATCGGACTCGTACTCTACGTGAGCGGAGTTGATGGTGATACCACGCGCCTTCTCCTCTGGAGCCTTGTCAATCTGTGAGTAGTCTGTGAACTTTGCTGATCCTTTGTCTGAGAGGACTTTCGTGATAGCAGCGGTGAGTGTTGTCTTTCCATGGTCGACGTGGCCTAGAAACGCGTAAGACGCGTCGGTGAGAAGGGGAGAATTTGTTACCGATCGTTCCAATGTTCATGTGTGGCTTGGTGCGGGTAAATTTGTTCGCAGCGTCAGCATAGCGGCGTCGGCCGGCTACAAAAAAGTAAGAAGAGTCTTTAAATGAGAAGAAAATGATTACCAAAGGAGAACGCTGGAACGAACGGTGACGGAACAGACACGCATGCTGTCAGACGACGACGAGGAGCGAGAGATCTCAACGCTGACGGACGAAGACGAAACATGGTGTGGAGAAAAAGAAAAAACAAGAAAAGAATAAATCAATAACCAAGAAGCGGAGTCTGAATATTATATGGACAAGCAAGACCTTCTCCAAAACGCGGTCGCCTTCTTGTCAGACCAAAACGCAAGTTCTTCTCTCTTTCTTTCTCTTTCTCTTTCTCATTCCCGTCTCAGACACGCGATGCACCCCTCGCTCAGCGCGTACAGTTCCTACAGGCAAAGGGCTTGTCTCCACAAGAGATCGACCAAGCCATGAGACTCGCCGCCAACCAGTCTGCCCCTCCCTCACCCTTCTATGGCCCTACCCCGGCCCCGTACCACCACCAATGGGACTGGCGCGACTATTTCGTGCGTATCCTTGCATTCCGCGTCCCTTCCTTGTCCTCACAGATCACAGATCACAGCCGTGGTATCAGGCACCCTAGCTTACGGCGCCGTAACCCTCTTCAAAAAGTTCCTCCTTCCCCATCTCAAACCCCCGTCGGCGACCGCCTACGAAGAAGATCGCGATGCCCTCACAGCCCAGTTCGACGCCGCAGAAGCTCTCCTAAAGGAAATTCAGGCAGAGACCGTTGCCGTAAGAACAGCAGTCGAAGAGCAGCGAGAGCGGGTAGACAAGGCGTCTAGTGACGTCCAGGCCGTGGTCACCGAAATGCGCCAAGGTGAGGTGAAAACGAGGGATGAAATGCGCGAAATTCGCGACGAGATCCAGAACATTCGCGAAATGTTACCAAAGGTAGGCACTATCTTTCCATCCGTCCCACTCTCTCAATGACGGCACCTTTAAGATGGTCGATAAGAACAAGGAAGATCAGAAACAGTCCCTCGGAGAGCTCCAACAAGAACTCAAGTCCCTCAAGGCACTTTTACTTAGCCGTGGTCCAGGTGGTCTGGCCAGTTCTCCTAGTAGCCCATTACCGGCTTTGACAGGCAGACCACCCATTCCGACCTGGCAACTCGCCAATTCAGTATCCTCCCTCCCCTCATCAGAGTCCCCGAGAGACAGTACCCTAAGTCTTCCGAATGGTAAAGGGAAACAAGTAGATTCCGAATCGTCGTAGTTATTTTGTCGTTTGTAGTTGATTTGAATGTGATGTTCATCCGCTACTACCACGGTACATTGTAAGCAACTTCAACTTGTATGTTTTCCCAGTTCCGCCAAGCAGTAGAGACTCTCGCGCAGCCCCTTCCGCGCCAGTCTCAGGACAGTTCCTTACCTCTGGATGACCCCCTCCGCCCGTCTTCAGCACACTTGGCCGAAAATGCCCTTCTCCGCAAGTCAATCGCTACTCAACGGACCGCGACTTCTCCTCAACACAACGCCGCGGGCCCAAGGTCACGGTCTGCCAGCCCTTCGTCGACTGCAAGGGGTACAGTCGATTATGGCCTGCGCAAGACAACCCTGGAGGAGCGTCTACGCGCATCCTTTGCCGCGTCTGAATCCCCAGGTCCTGCCACGTCGACGAGCAAGACTCCTCCCCCTCATATGGTCCCCACAACCCAGCATCCACTCTCGCCTACCTCGACGCCGTTGCCAGACTCTCCAGGCCTCGCGATAGCCACTCTCGACGGCCCCATTCCAACCGAAGAAGCTGATGGCACGAGCGAAATCTTGCCTCCTTCACAGGAATCCGACTTGAATGACGCTGCACCGCCGAGCGTGACGCCGCCGCCTACCGACCCCGAGGATCCTGCTAGCTCGATTGTACACTCAATAGACGGTACACACACAGACTTGACTACCGATCCAGGTGTTGATGTCGATACACCTCAAGAGACGGACACGGAGCCCCAGCAACCTCAGGCTTCCGAGGTTGTGGAAGAACCCGCGATAGACGCAGATCCTCCACGAGAAGAGAGTGCAGATGCCGAGCCTGAACCTACGGCGCCTGTTCGACAACAGGATGCTAGCGTCGAGGCGCTCCAAGAGCGCCTCAAACTGGTGGAGCAAAGATTTTCAGGTAATGTCACACGTCCTACAGTCTGGGGTGGTCGTGAACGTTGGATGTACTAGACGTATCTACCTCGTTCAAGAAACTTCAAGCCGAAAGGCGAGACATGGACAACGTCATCACCGAAATGACTCCATTAAGTGGGTCCAAGGACGTCGAGGCCTTGCGCGAGTATCTTGTCAACGTCAATATGAAAATCGAGGCAAGTGGAATGTCTAACTAGGATGGTTCGAGCGATGACATCCCCCTTTAGCTCGGACAAGACGAACTGCAGCGACTCAACGGAAAACTTACGCGTACGCTTGTTATTTTCTGATTCTTTTCGTTCCTCAAGTCAGTGTATCCACAGGGCAGGAGGAGCGATTAGAGGAACTCCGGGACACCCATAGGCTCGAGACCACCTCTCAATCGGACCAAGTCGAAAGACTGCGACGGCAATTGAACGAAGCCGAAGCTCTTGTCACTGCATCGCAGTCCACAACGTTGCAAACAGAAGAAGCTAATGCAAAGCAGGGTTCCGACATAGAGCAATTACGCGTCGAAGTCGTCAAGGCTAACGAAACCGCGAAAGAGGAAGAGGAGAAGAGGGTGAAAGCCATAAGTTTGCTCAAAACTGTGAGGCAGAAATTGGTAAAGGCGGAGAAAGAAAGAGACGACGGAGTGCGGGAACTGAGTGAGGCAAGAGACAAGAACCTAGAGGAGAAGGAGAAGGATCGCGCTGAACGAGCCAACTTGGAAAGGAAAGTCGACGCAGCCAACGCAGAACGAGAGAAAGCTGTCATCGGGCTGCGAGCACAATTCGACAAGGACATCTCTATCACAAAGGACCGCGCGGAAAAGGACATTCAGAACGCAAAAAAGCAGTTTGAAGCTGAAATGAATTCAGTGAAGGTAACGCCACTACGCACACACTGATTGTTAATTCTGATGGCCTCCCACAGACTTCGTATAGCGCAGACGTTTCTGCCAAGAAATCGCGCATCAACACACTGGAGATCACGGTGGCTAACCTCACCAGCGAGAATAAATCGTTCTTTGAGCAGGTGGAGCTACGGCAAGCTGAACTCGAGTCTTCTCAATGCCATTCAGAGTTATTACAGGCCCAAAAGACAGAGCTGCAGTTCCAATTGAAAGAATTGCAAGAGCGGATCGTTCTACTGGGCGATGAAATCGGCGAACTACGAGGGGAGCACGAAATTCAATCCCAAGTGTCGGGTGCATCTACCGAGGAGATCTCACAACTGGTCTCCTCGATAGAGACCAAATACGAGGCGAAGCTCTCGGACCTGAAGAGGACGTTGATAACTGCTGAGAAGGAGCGCACCGAAGCCGAGGCAAACTGGAGTCGCAAACTGACAGAAAAGACTGTTGAGACAGAGGAACTGAAGCGCATGCTCCAGTCCACTGCTCAATTGCGCGAGCGAGATGAAGACATTAGTGACTCGTTGAGAGCTGAGATCGAGAAGCTCCAAACCGAAGCTCGATCTCAACACGCTCAATTATATGAACTCCAGACGCGCACTGACGCCTTCAAGGATGCTGAGGTGGGTCTGCAAACGTTCGGGATTAATGTCATGCCAATTGGTTGCCTTTATATAGTCAACTTTGCATCGACGCCTCTTAGAAGCCGTTGCCCGTGCTGAAGACAGCGAGAAACAACTCGATGAGAGCAAATCTCGGGAAGCTCAGTTGCGTACCCAAAACAAAGTAAGATATCTTATTGTCTACAGTCCCCTCGCTCACCAAGAGATAGACCCTTCGAGATGAGCTCCGAAAGATCCAAAACTCGATTGCTGTTCTAGAAAGGCAGCGCAATCCGGGCGCCGGATATTGGACATCTCGGCCAGAGGTCACGAACTCGCGCCCTTCCATCGATTCGGTCGCGAACGCGTCTCGTCCCACTTCGCCCGCTCCGGTCAGGAATGAAGAAGAAATCAACTACGAATACTTGCGGAATGTCATTCTTCAATTTCTGGAACACAAGGAAATGAGAGTAAGTCCTCCAGTCAGATCATAGTGATTCGGCATATAGATGACAAACATCATTAGCCAAATCTCGTACGAGTCCTGTCGACAATTCTGCGCTTCACTCCTCAGGAGACGCGGCGGCTCATGTCTAAAGTATAATGCAGTTGATACCATGGACGCACAACATGATGTGACTATGATCGATATCACTTCTGTGAAGTGTTTGGACTTGAAAGTAGAGATGATGTAAATACAACCCGCATGAAGTAGTAGTAGTCCTTCTCTTCTCCACAACTTTGATACCTTTTAGAACGACCACTCGACTCGAGTTACATTCCATGTCACTGGCGAGTTTGACGCGAAATTCGTATCAGAGTGGCATCCCGCCAGTCCAGGTAAGGTACAGCTAGTCGGAACGCTTGTTCTAATCCATCAACGCACGCTTCAAGTGGCTTGGGCTCTGCAAATTATTGGTGGATAAAGAAACTTCAGCTCACGGCTTACGAGCCAATATCGGCTCTGAGATCAGTGGTGTGTAACCACTGCTTGTTTCCAGAAAACAACACACTGAATTGGACAGACGCGGTCATCGCTCTATGTAGCATCTACGATGCCAGTCCTGTTCTCCTAGGCTACCTAAGACTGGCTTTGAGTAGTGGACTTGTATCGACTCCGGATTTCGTCGCCACCTTCCTCCGCGCTGCCCGATCATCACAGATTCAAAATGGCTCGACACTCGATGCACTGTGTCGCGTAGCGTTGGATGCTCACTATACCTCTGGAATGCTACCTCTCGGCTCCCTCCTCCCCTCTCCAAGTCCCCAAGCAATAATACTAGCCACCGTAAACGACGCGCTGTTTTTCCTTCGTCAGGCCTACTCCATCTCGCCTTCCAGTTTCCATACGCTCTTGGGGACCGCCTCAGAACTCATCACTCTGATCTTGCCCTGCGTCCCAGATATTTTGCAAATTTCGACTACCCAGGCCATGATATGTTTCGAGAACGCCAACGAGTTGCTCCATTCCATGCGACACTCTCCAGAGGTCCGTCAGGCGCTGGAGACGTTTGTGTTCTCGTTGAGCCTCCTGATTGGAGATGATGCCAAGGCCGCTCGAGAGACGCAGATGATACACACCCAACTTGCCCTCGGGAAGAGTGACATGCTGGGTTCTAACCTTGAAGCTGACTCCGTCTCTTGTGGTTTACTGTTACAATCTCTCGTGAGCTCATTCTCCTATTTCAACGAATCATCGTGCTAAAAAGGACTTTAAGATTGCATCCCGGGCCAGCGGCTTTGGTGCTGGCAGTGGTATAGAGGCTGTTGCACTGCTGACAGGTTTGTTGCGATGGACGTCCTTGGCTCCCAACGTCTTCTACACCCAGATGCTTTTGGCGTCCGTAACTTGCGTTACACAAAGTTCGCCAAAAGGCATCCATGACGGATCATTCTTTTTGTGGAGAGCGTTTGTCCTCGGCCGTGTGAGTCGTCTCGTTGTGCGTATAGATGTTGCTATGCTGAGCTCGAATTCACAGCTGCCTCGCCTCCTGCACGCGTTCGAGAAGGAATTGGAGGGCCATGGAACGGTAGAGGCGGATTGGGTTTGTCATAACTGTCTTTGTAGGTCAACATAATCTCATCTTCCTGCAGCGGGCCGCGATGCATTCTGCTGTCTCGGCAGTGCTTCAACGCTCCGATCTGCTGTCACGATGTGAGCATGTGCAGGCGCAGGCGAGGACCAGGGAGTCAAGCGAAGAAGATATTACTGGGTTGGTTTTTGCCCTATATGGGATATGTTCAACATTTGCTTATACTTTTTTTCTTCCCAGCCCGACTTCGTTCGTCAGGGATTTGATACAACAGTTGTATTCAGTTGGACTCATAGATCAAGCGTTTGCAGTGGCTGCAGATCCCTCACTTGCGAACGATGCTGGGACACGCCTTCAAGCCGAAGCTTTGGAGCATAATTACACACTTGAAGTGAGACATTCGTCTTCCGTGTGGGGGTATTAACCGAGATCGCGTTTGCAGAGTTACCTG
This sequence comes from Leccinum olivaceopallidum, assembly GCA_038091775.1. Taxonomy (NCBI): domain Eukaryota; kingdom Fungi; phylum Basidiomycota; class Agaricomycetes; order Boletales; family Boletaceae; genus Leccinum; species Leccinum olivaceopallidum. The sequence goes on along the minus strand of JBBPPC010000081.1, from coordinate 18,262 downwards.
GAGTCAAGACTCACTATGGAAATGAGTGAGGAAGATACACAGACGTTATTGCACCGCATCCGTCTGGAACCGGGGACCCACCACTTCTTTGCTCAAGTCGTCCGTAAAGTGAGTGAGATTGAGGCAACTCTTGTCCACCGAGAGATGAATGTCTTCCGTAGCGGTTCGCATCCCATTCAAAGTCCGGGGATTTAGAAGTTTTGAGTCATCTCACCAAGATGCTATATGCGCATGATTTCGCGCTCGATATCCTGTCTCTCCATCTAAAGATCACGGACCTCGTGTTTGAGGCGCTGGAATTGTTGCACGAGTATGATTGCGAGACCATTGGTGTGTGGATTTCTTTGCCACGCGTGAATACCCTTCGAACGATGCAAAGGCGATCCACAGACGGCCGTCAGCCATCTGGGTGACGTCGTGCTATTTGTACAGATGGTATTGACCAAGTTCCAGGTCAGTGCATTCTTGTCCATCGTGTCCGACTCATAATGCCTTGCAGATCTCGGCACCATCACTCAAGAGAGGCAACAAAGTGCTTCGCACAGATTTTTTGCGATCCTCCCGGGTATATCATCAGGAGGACCTTCCTTCTGATATCAAGATGGTGTTTTCTGGATGGTTCAAAGCCATATTCGACAGTAGCAGCGAAGGTATCGATGACACCATCCTTCGGTAAATCCAAGTGCTGCATCTCTCGTCGCGGTCCTGAACCCGTCCGTTCAGGTCGACAAAACCCAAAACTTTGTTGCAAATGTCGCCGACGCTTTTTTCTCAAGCCTGCATTGCGCGCCAGGATGGACGCATAGATAACGACGTCCTTCACAACGGGTTATCGTATTTCCTCGGGCCTCTTCTCAACTGGACCCTTGTAGGTGTCGTTCATGCGATGCTCTTTGAAGTCCAGCATCGGGGGTGAGTTCTTCTTTCAATCCTTTTCTCTTTCTTGTTTTTTGAGATGACTTCAAAGGTTCAACGCCCCCTTTCAACTCGAGGTTCTTCAAAGTTTGTTACTGGCGTCGACGTGTCCCCACGTTATCCTGCGCTTGTGTAGCCCAAACATTTTGAAAATCCTTTCCGGGAAGCGTTCACAGGTTGTGATCTCGAACCTCCATTACGACATTGGCGGCATCAGGGCCGTTGCCCTTCGAACCCTGTCCATCAAGAAAGATGGTGAGTCCGTCTGATCGCATCCATGAAACTCTACGATCTGACCGGGCTTTCGGATAAGTACTACTAGGCAACAACAACAGCCACGCGCTGGATGACCCTGCGACCACGTTGTCGGACGCGTTTCTGGATTTCCCTCGGCGTGAGGTCCGCGATGCTTTTGCGTTGGCGCGGCAACACAAGGCCCCACGTATCGACGTAGGCCGCTGCCTCACTATCACCACCCCTGCGAAATTCCTGCTGCTGCTTTGGACGGAGCTTTGCGTCGCCGCAAGTCTCGGAGAGACGGAGACGTGCCGTCGGATCATGACATTCGTGCTTGTCGTGCCACGTTCTGGTGTACCCCCGCTCCTCCCTCTGTTCATGTACAACGTTCTCCCTCAGCTGATCGCCGCAGTCGATCACCAAGCAGGTGATACCAGCGTCAATACAGAACTCTTGGCAACAATCATCGCTGGTTCACTCTCTGGTGCCCTTCACCTCGAATGGGCACTCCAGACCATGTGCAGCGAACACAGTACTGCCCTGCTAGGACAAGCAAGCGCTGCGTTGGCAAGAAAACTAGCTGCAGACCTCCGCGCACGAAAGTTGACTTCGAGAACAAGCAAAAGTATCCTCGAGCGTTTGGGTACATCGTCTCCCTTTGCTGCAAACTTTCCGGTATTTATGACGTGATACGTATATACATGGCAAGATCTAGTGTGATTATGCAGAACTGTGGCCTTAAACTGTGGGTGTGAGTGGAGCTGCAAACAGCAAAAGTCAGTTCGAGCTACCATAGTTTGGGATAGAGACGTACGGCAACATGCGTTTTCCGACGGGTCACAATTTTGATCTGCTGGGCAAAGGATGAGACAAGACGAGTCCGTAGACATCTGGCAGATCGATAGGTTGATTAGTGCCCATCTCCATCAAACCGCGAGGCAACGAACTTTAAGATGATCCTCGGGTATCAAATGAGGGCTACATGAGTGGTATTCGGGTTGGATGGTGCTGGAGTGTATGCCATGATGGTGAAGGGCTTTGCGGATCTCAGAAGCAACTGGCATAAAATCGTGGTCTCGGGAGGCCATCACATGCACCGATGCAACTATTTTGGTTTCTGAAAGTTGCCAAACATGCAGCTCGTGGACCGACAGTACACCCTGAACCTTTAAAATCGATTTGCGCACTTCATCAAGTGAGATGGTCGGTGGAACGCCTTGCAATAAGATGAAGGACGCGCTGCGAACTTGAGGCAAAAGAATCAGATCACATGACAATAAAGCAAAATGGGGAAAAAGTACCCAAAGGCAAAGCAGAGGAAAATATGATGACTGTGATCACGAGACTGATCATCGGGTCGAAATAAAACTTGTATTCCCACGTTGTGAGCCAGATGACGAGACCGGTCGCGATGACGCCAACGTTGCCCAGGGCATCACCAAGGACGTGTAGTACCAGGGCTTGCATGTTCATTGAACCATGCGTGTGACCCTGACCGTGTGAGTGACCAACGTGTTCCATGGAGGCCTCGGTGGTTGTTATGAGAAGAGGGGTGTCTTCGTCCGACGGGGTGGTGGTGTCAGGAGCGAGTGCAGAGGATGCCATATCTTGTGCAGTCTGTACGAGGGAAGCGCGTGTAGCCACAGGGTGTCCATATAGCGACGAGAAAGATGTGGAACGATCTCGGGAAGCAACGAAGCCAGGGTTGTTGTTTTGAGTGGCATGTATGCTGGCACGTCGAGATGATGGGGCACTACCCTTTTGCTCATGGGCATGACCATGCTCTGTGATGAACGGAGTTACGTCGGGTGATAAGACACGCCAAAGTCTCCGTACCGTGGAAGAGGAATAGGCCCACGATGTTAGACGCGAGGCCGAAAGATCCGACAATGACAACCAGCTTGGGATTTGATATCTCTGTGAAAATCCATCAAGTCAAGTCAAAGAAAAGAGAAAACGGTGCACACCAGGTGTGGTGAAAAAGCGTTCCAATGCTTCCATGGTGATAGAGAAGCAGAGTGCGAGCAGAAAAACACCATTGACGAGAGCGGCAAGAATCTCGGCTCTGTGCCACCCGTAGGAGTAACGGGAATCGTTTGCACTCTGGCTGGAAAGCTGCGTGTGGGACGTGAGTTGCGACGAAATGTGTCGAGTGACGACGAACCTTGATAGCATAGAGAGCCACGATGAGGCTCATGACATCGCTACTAGAGTGAGTATTCAGGGCTTGGAGAGCGGAAGTGGCGCTCACTTGAGCATATGAAAGCTGTCGGCGACGAGAGCGAGTGAGCCGACAGCATAACCGACGATGAGTTCTATGAAGAAGAAGACAATGTCAATGGCGAGCAAGAGACTTATTCGCGTCGAACGAGACAACATGGCGGTATAGAAATAGTTGCTAATATTAGTAAGCGCTATTTTTCTCCAAGTATCAACCGACGACTCTTGTGACTTGAAAGAATCCCGCTCAAAAAATAAAATGGCTGCACCATCGATGGCCGCAGCGTTGGCTGCAACACTCCCAGCAGCAGCACCAGCAGTAGCACCTGCTGCGCCAACATATGAAGCGATACCTCCCTCCATGTCGACCGCCATCGACATCGAGGCGGAAATACCACTCACTTGCGTACAGCTGGATGCTCTGGTACGCCTCGTTCATGTCCAGCTCCCTGACCACCCGCGATCTTGTCGGTGTCCTGGCTGTGAACGTTCCGCTGATGGCGGTGTTATAGGTTGTTACGAAAATCTTGCAGCATGGACGGGAGGCTCCATCTGCTTCCGCGCACGGGCTCTTGCTCGGACTTGATCTGGATGGCGTCCTCGAGGTATCCAACTGCTTCCCATTACCGAGTCATACCAGCGAGGATGATGACAAATCAAACAAGTCTATTGGTGGGTCACTCGCAGATATGATCATGGATGTAGGATCCGACTGGTGAACGACAGCGCGATATCAGTCATCGATGTTGAGATCACTCAAGGAAGTGCAAGGGGACGACAACGTCGTTGGATTCTACCAAGCGACGGTGCTGGGTGCATTCTTCAACCAGACGCTAGTAGATACGCAAGCGATACATCAGGAAAGGTTAAGGCACGGAGGAGTGGCCATTGTGCACGGTGATTTACTTTACTTGACCTGGCCATCGGTGGAGATTGATGACGATGTGGATAGATGTGTCGCAAGCTGCACGGGGGAATGCATCATTCCGGGCATTCAAACTGACGTCTTCGTTCATGGACGCGTATAAAAGGGGAAATTTCAGTTCCTCAAGGTGGGTTCCTGATCCCTTGAATTGCGATTCATGGAATGTTTCACGACTCATAGCCTGACGGCACGCCGATTGATGTTTTCGTCGATCCTTGAGGAGACTCCGCTGAGGATTCGTACGAATCCGCTGGCGAGTGCGTTCTTGCAGAGGCTGGCTGCGCCGGGCGTATCGACAAACATGTCTGCGCAGCTTCAGGAGAGGGCATCATCGGCAATTGCGCCTTCATTTTCGGTGTTGGATCTCGGACAGTCTGGACTTTCGCGGAGCTTGGAGCAGGTTTCAGAGGCAATCGACAATTATCGGACGGAGGACGGCAATGTGGCATATTTGACGAGGCAGATCGCGAGGGAAAAGCTGCGGGCTGAGACATACGTCGCGAAGCGGAAAGAAGAAAACGCGCAACGGGTGACACAGGGACTGAGCCCGCTTCCGGAGGAAGACGTCAGTCGACTGTTCAAGATTCCTCCCGAGCCGAGTCGGCTGGAGAGCATGTTACTGCTGGGACAAGTGGATGCGTATGCGAAGAGCCTTGAGAGTCTGGCTGGAGTAGGACTTGTGAAGATGTATGGGGCACGGTGTGCGGACTGACGGAGTATGCGTTGTACTGTAACCAGGGCAAACGAATGGAGATATCCGTAAAAGGATAATTTTATATAATTGAAATATTTAAGTAGTGAACGGGATGGATCTGATTTTCAGCTCGACTCCTTCCTTCTTTCTTCTTCCTTCTTCGAGTCAGAGTGGTATATAAACCCGTCAATCTTTTTGTACTACATTCCACACCAGACATCATCATGGCCCCGCTCATTCGTCTCATCGCCCTCTTTTCCATCCTCGCTTCAGTCATCGCATCCCCCCATTTCCCTCGTAACGCATACAATCACGTCCACCGTGCCATCGCTCATCCTGCCGTCCAAGCCGACGACTCCACTCCTCCATCCGTTCCAAGGCGCCAGCGCTCCCTCAACAAGCGGTGCATTCCCCGCCCCTCCAACTCTACGTCCACACCCCTCCCACCCTCTACTCCCCTCTCATCATCATCCACTCCAAGCACACCCCCGACCCCGGTTAACGTGGCCCCCTCTCCCTCCCTCCCTCCCTCATCCTCTTCTTCTTCCTCCTCTTCCTCTTCCTCGTCTTCTTCTCCTCCCTCTCTCCCCCCCACTCCCAACACTCCTACGCCTCCTACGCCTACGCCTACGCCCACGCCCACGCCCACTCCCTCTCCCACTCCCCCATCCACATCCGGTGGCAGTAGCGAACCGAGTTACATGGTCGGCACTCAGAATGGTCAAGGTACCCATCTTTTTTTTCTCCGTGATCATCTTGCTCACCTGGCTATCGCAGGCACATGGTACGACACTGGTCTGGGCGCATGTGGTATCACGAACTCGAATACCGATCTCATCGCTGCAGTCTCGCACTCGCTTTTCGACACGTATCCGTCAGTCCCTTGTCCCCTCTCGTTCTAGCATTTGCTGACTGTGCGGCAGAGGTTTCGATACGGCCAACCCCAACAAAAACCCTGTTTGCGGCAAGGTGATCACGGTCACAGATCGTAAGCATCCCTGTTGTCGCGCTCATGACCCTCGCTCACTTCCTTTCTTCTTCAGCTTCCACGAACAAAAAGGTCACCGTTACCGTCACGGACCGGTGTACGGGTTGCCAAACCACGGATCTCGACATGTCACCAGCTGCGTTCCAAGCCCTCACCGGCCTAGGCACCGGTCGCATGGGAATTACCTGGGTTTGGGGAGGGCAGTGAACTTAATCCCGACGCCTCAATTATTTGTTATTCATAACGGTCGATTGCTCTCTTTGTCAGAGAGCCTGGTCAAGTATCGACCCAACTGCTAAACCCACGCGCGTGCAGCGTGCTACGGCATGGATTACCGTACTGGATGGGTCTTGTATTGTCTCAGAGTCATTGTCTCGCCTTGCTTTGGTCAAGTGCTCTTTTTTTTTATTGATCCCCTAGAAACGTTTGTTCTTTTGTCGCAATATGTTCCCAGTAATGGAATGTTATGAGTCGCTGTGCGTCTCCATTAAATCATTGTTATACCCGTTTTGGTCACGGAATGAAAGATTCCGCAGTCGGATCTGATTGGACTTTGGTGAAACGAGATGGGACCGCTTCCGATCACGTCGGAAATGGTAATGTCGACCGGAGTCCGCCTCCTTCATTTCCGCCACGCAACCGCAGCAGAGAATGGTAAATTTAGTCTATGGACACCCTACTACAGTGCTAGGGTTCACCTGCTGCGACAGAAGGCAAAGGCCGTTCCCTTCCCTTCGCTTCCCTCCTGCCACCCGGCATGTGACCGCTCCGAAGAGTCGTGGCGCAGCACGCCATCGTTCCCAATCTCCGCGCCACGTTCATCTATCCAATTCCCGCAGAGCAATCCATGTCCCTCGATTCACCCGCACCGCATGGCTCCCGTCACCCCTTCCCAATATGTCTCATCGCTGGTCCCCTTGACGGCCTCGGAGACCGCGTCGGAGAGCCTGTCACCTATTGTTTCATCATCCGCTTTCTCTCCTCCGACCAGTGTAGCGCACAAGTCCAATGTGAGACGTCGCACTTGCCCGGACGTCAGAAGCTTGCTGAACGGACCGAGAACTCGCCCCCGTGTGGGATGCTCCACAACGAAGAACGGCCGCAGCCGTGACCGCAGCGAGCGGATTTGCTACGCGCATCAGGGACGTTCGAGTCAGCGATCCTCTCTCACACTTCGTGACTGCACACAGACCTCGCGCGAGACGACCCACGATCCACGCTGGACCAGACGTAAAAGCACTCCCAATATTATCTAAAAAATTTCTCTCCGTAAACACGGCGAGTTAATACCCAGCAAGTCATCCTGATCTCTCACATGAGTCGTGGCAAGGTTGCTCGTGCCTACCTGCCAAAGAATTTTCGGGAGGTGTATCACCCACTCTCGGAACTTGCATCCTGCACTGCCTTCATCACGGGCTTTGAAGCCGCCAGTGTAGCCGACCTCTGTCTCGATCTGAGCGTGATGTCACTTAGTAGTCGCCTCTGCCAGCAAACGAAGACGCTCACGAGTAAAAGCCGACCGATAAATTCAATCGTGACTCGTTTCACCGCCGATACATGCCCGGTCCGAATCGCGTGGTCAAGCGTCGCCATCAACACCGACGACGCCTGCGTTCCCGCTTGTTGTCCACTCTTCTGGCTCAATAATGCCCAGATCGTCGGGAGGAGTGCCATGTATGTCGCGGCCGATATGGGTCTTGGTAGCTGCGCGTCTGATCCGCCGTCTCCCTGAAGAAGCCGAATGACGTAGGATTGAACGAGATCCGTCTGCAAGGCGAATGAGCAGTCACTCTTCAGATGTGGCGGAACCTTGCGACGCGGGCCCCGAAAACGATTTCTCCGATGCACATTCCTTGTTCCCAATTGGTGCGAGACAAGGACGAGCAGCGACGTGAGTTCGCAGTAGATCACACTGAGATCCTCGAAAGCTTGTTCCACCTGTGTTCCTGATGAGTCTACCTGCGTTCTGCTGGCCACAAGCGCTTGCCTTTGCTTCTCGATATGCAGGGGTGAATGGAAAGTACCCAATCAGGTAGTCGAGCAGCGTCTTGAGCTCTTCGCAAGGGGCGAGAAGGTCCGATCCCCGACTCTGATTCACAGGTCCAGAGCTACCCCAACGTTGACAACCCAAGTCCACGTACCAGATCATCACTCTGGAGAATGGCACCGTATAGAGCGCGAGTGATCCTGAACGCCGCCATGAGCGTCTGCACTTCCGTTTCGGTGGGATTAGCACTTGGAGAGAAGACGACAGGTGCGCCATCAAGAAACGTGGCAGTCAGAGTAGGGTGCAGCGTTCGAGACAATCTCTGCAAGATTCGCGTTTTAACCACGGATCATCCACGAGAAGACCGCTCACCATGATCAAGGAAATGTCGTCCAGCGAACGCGAAACCTCATCCATTTCGGAGGAAAGATCCGACAGGTTGCTCAGATCCCACGTGGTGGGGAGTTCTCCACACAGGAGTTGCGGATCGTAGGCAAAATCTCCGTCGAAAGTCTCGAACTCGGGATCCGCATTCCAGGTTACATGTTTGCCATTCGCTCCTGGGAGCGAGAGCTGTAGCAAGTTTGCATGTTCTTCGTATTGCCGAGTACTTGCGAAACAAGGTCGTAGAAACCAAGTGGGTACTGATGGCATCACTCGGCTAACCTCTCCGTGTGATCCGCTGCGCGCAAAAGACTGTGGATCAATTGCATGACTCAGGAATGATGAAAGAGATTGTAGGACTGCCAGTTTCGACTACCAAAGAGTTGAGTGGGGTGGTGAGATTTGGACGAAGGTAGCTACCTGGGGCGAAAGCACCACCGCAGTGGTGGAAATCGCGTGCATTGTTCCTTGAAGAGGAGAGAGATCATGTGATGAATAAAGACGTTGTCAGTTCGCGTCGACGGACCTTCATCTCCACCAAACTTTGATCCAGCGCTGAGGATTCCGAGATAACCCTCCAAAATGCGTTTTCCGGTTGCTGAACCCGATTGATTCCATCCACACACCACGCTCTCTGGTACAGCGTCTAGCAGGAGGTCAAAAAAGCGCACCGCATCTATTCTGATTTCGGGGAATATGTGTGTTTGGGCGGAAGCGGCGAACAGCAATAGTAACGGCACGTGCGGTGTTAGATCTTTCTGCGGGTGAACGTCGAGACGGTGGTGGATTGGCTGTGATGCGAGTACTTGCCTTTTCCAGACGAGGAAAGATCCATTCAAAGAAGGAGAGTATGTTCTTGCGAACGCCAGGATCCTGTCTACAGTTGAATCATGCAAAAAAGCTCGAGTGTAGTGTGACACGTACCTCATCGGCGACGAGGCGTACACAAGCACTAAGTAGAGAGGCAGCTGAGCGTCCCATTAACGCTGGGTGATCCTGGAAGAACTCTCGAGCGCTGAAGATGGCATCTTTACGAACTCCGGCGCTGTAGTGTTTGAGGAGGGAGATTATGTCGTTCAAGGTCTGTCGCCGCTTATTCGTGGGTACAGCATCGTTCTTTTCGATAGCAATGCTCTGAGTTGGAAGGGCGATGCCTTGGGATGATTCAGTCCGAGGGATAAAAAGAAAGTGTATTCACTCACTCCGGGCCTTGAAGGACGTGTCTATGACATTCGAGGGCAACTTCTTGCCCTTGCCAAGCTTGAGCTTCGCTCTCTACAACAGGATATGATTGAGAGGGCATGTATTGAGGATTAACCCTACCGAGAAGTCTGCGACTTTCTCTTTCTTTTTCTTGGAGCTTTTTGGCATCAAAGATCAGTAACTTGTTGCGTACTCCCTATTGGGGTACTAACGCAGACGAACAACAAGCCAAAGCACGCGCTCTTTGGAAAATACACACAAGAGACTAGCTATGCATAACCGGCATAACCTATGACACAAGACTGCATACTATCGTAGAGTATATATGGCAAGAATATCAAGGGTCGAAGACTCCGTCGCTGAGGCTGTTCACCAAACCTTGAGGAAGGGGAATTTCATAAAGTCTACCTTGAGATCCAGGCAAATCAAATCCTCGTCGTCCACTGTGTACCCCCTGACAGCGACAGAAAATTTGGCTAAGGGAAGATGTGAGTAGAAAAGAAAATAACATGTGTGCACGAGAGGCAGACCTTGCGGTATTTCTTTCGGCAAAGCAACTGTGTGTTCGACAACGTATTCACCCTCCTGAACAGGACACTGAACACTTGTTTCGGCCGCACGACTGAGAAAGTTGAGGAACATGACTACTCCCTAAGTAGATAAACCAGACTTACGCTTCTTCACAGAGATCAAAAGTCTTGCTTAACAACTTGATAAGGCCAAGCTTTACAACGACGTCGGCATATGCGCCTTCCTGAAGGGTCCTGTGAGTTTCAGTCGAACAAGATAAACGGGAAAGTGAACCTTGATGGTCTCAATGGCGGTGCCGGTAACTTTGACAGTGAGATTTTGACCCGGTTTGGGTGGGTCGGGGAAGACTTCAATCGACTTCAACTGAATGGGGTCATCGGGGTTGCCTGTCTACTTGTCAGTTATTTGTCCGAGTTGGCGAGGCGCTCCCTGACCGCAATCGGTGTAGGACCACTTGTGGTCATTCCGCTGGACGGACGTGTCGTCGAGAACTTGTTGCTCTGGGATGGAAACTGCAATGGCAGCCCCGGCAAACAAGGCGAGCAGGGACAAAGAATACAAACGAACCATGTTTGAGTTAGTGAGAGAGAGCGCCGAGAAGGGTCCTAATACAGGGGGCGTGGGAGTTTACTTCCTAATCTGCCAGTCACGATGCGCTTGGCCACGGCCAGTGCAGTTGCTGCGGGTCTTTAGCTTTCTCTTTCCAACGTCGACCATGAAGCCACGAGACTATTGTTGTTGTGCCATCCCTCTCGTCAATGCAGGCGTATACGCTACAATCACAGAACAGTTCGTCGTCGCTCTCGTTGTCGGAACCCTCTCAGTCGCTACCCCGTCCAGTAAGCACAACCCCTACCTATCTCTTCCTCCGCAGCCTGACCTCTTATCCCCTCAAGTCGTCGGTGCTGCGACTCCATCCTATGCTCCTACTATCTTTGCAATAGTCTGCTATGTAGCAGCCGCTGTGCAGATTTTTGGCTTCCTCGGTGTCGCCAGAGTAAGTGGCTGAAGCGCTGACCCTTGTTCACCCTTTCTCATATCATCTCACAACCACAGGAAAAGGAAATCATGTATCGCAGATACGTCACCCTGCACACACTTGCATTCATCGCAGTGTTTGCTGTCGGTGCCGTCTGGATCATCATTTCCGCTACCCGTCACTCCAGCGCCCAATCGACTTGCGAGACTACTTACTTCACTTCCACTGGTGGCACCTCCTCGGAGGGCCAGACTCTCTGTGACATATTTTCATGGTTAGACGTCGGTCTGATGGGCGGTGCTTGGGTCTTTTTTGCCCTAGTTCAAGTGAGCGACGCTGGCTGCTATTACAACCCATATGCTTACCACATTCACTAGTCTTATCTCCTCTTCGTCTTGTCAACGTATGGTGCTTCTCAACGACAAGATCATGAGAAGTATGACGCACTCAATGACTCAACCAACCCGCTGGCGGATGATATCCCGATGGCCGATCGGGGCGATCCCTGGGATTCTAGAGCATCCTACGACCTCGACGATGCTCGTCACCGTCACGCCAGGCAAGAGAGCACGGCGTCCACGATCGTCGGTCTACCACCGCTGAAGGAGAGTCACGAAGGTGCCTACCCTTCACGTGATTCCGATCCTACCCGGCCCCACTCTAGCTATGAATATTGATGTATCGACACCTTACCATATCCCTGATTCGCCTCATGGACTCTTTACGGAGCCTTTTTATACGCTGTCTTACGTGTACATCATTGATATAATTGTGTCATTGATGTATTCATGCCCACGCCGCGACATTCGAGCATCCCCGATTCAGGTTCATTCATTATCCTATCTTTTGTGTAACATGCTGATCATGTGCTATGCGTTTCCACCTCTCATCCCTCCCATTCTCGGTCTATTGTGAAAGCAAACAGATCGTGCTCAATGATGAAATCCACTCCTCCAGACTATTGCAAATGATATGTTCTTCGTGGGAGTACATACCAGGCATGAATAACTTGCAGTTTGAGTCCGAAGAGAAGGTCACAGTGCGAGAATATAATTCTCCACGAGTTCGTTCACTGCTACGAAAGAAAGTGCAACGTATTCTAGCGTTGTCAAGCTGCGCAAGCAGGATGTGATAACGGAGGTGCTAAGACGGGTGCATCCCAGCAAAACCAGCCTTCGAAGGCGACTCCAAGGACCGTCGACGAGCAACTCGATGTACACGTTTCTGATCTCGAGCCCCAGATGGCCAGCGTACGTGAACGAGTCGAGCTGAGAGTCAGCAAAGGCCGATCTGAATCTGAGTACGTCAAATGCGTTGCTCGTGACGCTGTGTATGGTGAGACGGCAAAGGGTCGTGAGATGGCAGTCCCCGGATAATCGCTAGGCAGTCGAACGGGGTGGTGCGCATCAAGGGGTCGAGGTAAAGATTATACCAGGTGAGGCGAGGTAGCGTCGCGCGGTCCCCGGTGTGAGGCTACAATGTTGGCACTCTCAAAGTCAATGCGGTACCGCAGCTGGGACGAAAGTCAGGGGACTCGGAAAGGCACGGGTAAGGTAATACATAGGTACCACTCATAGTAAAGGGGTGATGATAGTGGCCAAAGACTTTCAGGGAAGTCAGCTTTGCAAGGGTGAGATAGAGCTGGGGAGCCGGGTAGGTAAGCGAGAGCAGTACAAACATGGTCAGCTGGGAGAGCTTTCACGACGCGATCGTCATTGGTGACATCTGCCCAGCTGATGGAAAGGGCTGCTGCGGATGAGGAGGAAATGTAGCGGTGGAAGTGTTCTATTTAGAGCTCGTTGCGCAGGGACGCAATGATAAAGGTGTCACGCGCCTCATATGGAGGAAGCGAATGTGGACGTTTGCGGGCTGGATTAACCATGTAGGACAGTCTGTGTGACTGCGAGGATGAGGACGAGGAAGGGGAAGGGTTGGAAGTGCATGGATTGCCTCACCGAATCAACGTGTCGTTAGGAGCGCACAATTATCGTCGTCAACGTGGCTTGTCTGAAACTCGTCTGCTCCCTCACGCAAGCCCAACAAAACCAGGTTCGTGCGGGGCTGGCTTCCTCATCTTCCCTTGCCCTCCTATCTCCACCCAAAATACATACATACTTGAGCGTCTGCGACGCAACCGAACCCCATCCTTTCCCATGCCTGCTCTAACTCAAGATTCATACGAGGTCTGCCTCGATTTCACAAACGACACTCACGACTGCGCAACCATACAGCTCCTCCGTGACTACGGCCGATCTACCAGCGCGATCGTGTTGCTCCATCCAGGCGAAAGCGTCACCCTTATCCTCGACGCAGGTTCGGTTTACAAGTATGCCCTCAAATCACGCACAAAAGTAGCCAATGTGAGGTGCGCCTCGTTCCCCTCCAGCGCCGTCTCGCCGTCCTCTTGACCCGTCCAAAGTGCTCGGAGCTGGAGAGATATACGATGCGATATATCACAACTCTTTTCGGGCGTCACCCCGGCCCGCACCTCGCAGCGCGCGTCTCCGACCCCACAATGTAATGGGGTTACCGTCGACCGCGTTTGGCGGGATTATCGCTTCAACGTTTGGAACGAATCTGTACGTCTACTCGGGTATTGTCTGTCTGCGTCTCTGACCAGTTCCTTCCGATAGTGAGCCGTGGTTATACCCTCCGAGACGCACGCCGTCATACTATACCATCATCATGGACAGAACGCGGGCCATTCTGCCAGCGGATAATCATTCGCACTGCACACAATATGTTAACATTTACTTATTTCTTTCCACTCTCGCATCATTCCAGGCGGGGTGGAAGACCTCTAACGACACTCTTGGTCATGTGATGCTATCTGTTGCTTGGTATCCGAATTTGCACTGGTCTGTGTTGTTCACAACCATCATTCTCTTGTACCCTCTTCATTTGCTTATTGTGCGCACTGTTACTACGACGTCGCTCCGTCCATCATTCCTTGTTCTTCATTGAAAACGAGAACAATAACGGGCACAATATGTCAGATAAGTTTTGCCCACCCCTGTGACGTAACATCACTCCATCGTGTGTGCGATCAACGACACAATATGCCATCTTTGCAGCTCACGGAAGCTGCAAGTTTTGTATAGTATAAGCTGATGGTTGGCATGACCCTTTATTGGCAGCGCGTAGCCGACTTCTTGGAAGCCAGCCCACTCGTGTGAGTGCACCCTTGGCGAGTTGCCCAGCAGGCCGAACATCCCCAGGAGCCGCGGACCCAGCATGCAGAGACGTCTTGGGAAACGCTGCGCTGTACGGTGCCTTGGCATGCTCTGCTCTCGAATTTTCGGCCATCTGTGCCCGGTGTTGCACCATCGGTCTAGCGAGAAGCGACTCCTGCAAGATAGTGAATGGAGCGACCCTATAATCATCCGATCAAGGTACTCACGATGTGCGCAGTCGCTTTCTGGCTAATTTGGGCGAGAGCTTCGCTTCCCCGATACTTCAACACCTGTTGGAGGTTTCTTCGCGTCACATGGCGTAACTGTCCCTTGTCGGATACCTTTAACTGGAGTTCGTCGAAGATAGATACGCGAGCATCCGCAACACCCTTGTTGAGCACACCTCTGGGCGTTTTAAACCGCAAGTTGTCCGTAAGCAAGTCCCGACCCACAGCCCGTGCTGTCATCTCAAATTTGAAGTCTCTTGGATTGTCGACTAGTTCCAGGAGAGCCATCGGTGCATTGTCGCCCTTCCGGTTATCAATCTGAACGACACGTGTGTAACCGCCTGGGCGCTGCTTGTATCTCTGAGCAAAGGTAGAGAAGAGTTTTGGCAAGAGCTCGGACTTCAGGAGGAACCCCTGGGCACTGCGGTAGGACGTCTCGCTCCCTCTTTTCCCAAGTGTGATGATCTGTGCTTGGAGTTAGACAGACACGTAGCGGAATTCATATTCCACACCTTTTCAGCCAGCCTCGCAGTATCCTTTGCCTTTGGAAGCGTAGTTCGAATCTGCTCATGCTCGAACAACGAACAGACAAGGTTTCTGAGCGTGCAATATGAGTATTGGAACAGAAAAGGAGGTACACCGCGAACCGAAGCATCAAATTTCGATGGGACGAAGTCCTCGACAACTTTCGGAACGCGACGCCATGCTTCATCGTTCTTACTGGAAAACCTGGCACAAAGTTACAGTCAGACTCGGAACAGTAGGCCTTTTTCTCACGTGACGTGACCTTAGTTACTTCGGTAAAATCCGGACTCGTCATAACGAAGCACACCGCCGTCTGGACGCGTTCACACCAAAATGTCATTCGCTCGTATAACTCTCCGCAGTCTGTCTCGTTCCCGACCAACTTTTGCTATCTCCAAGCAGTCGGCATACAGATTGCATCGCGCAAACTTCTCTTCCCCAGCTGGGCTCTCCAATGAAGCTATTCAGACTAGAATCTTCAACGTGTTGAAAGGTTTCGAGAAAGTCGACCCCTCCAAGGTAACATCCCAAACGCATATACGTTCACTTTTTTTTCTCCTGCTTACATATTTATCAGATTGATACTTCTGCCTCCTTTACGAAGGACCTCGCTCTTGACAGCTTGGACACGGTCGAAGTTGTCATGGCCGTAGAAGAGGTTTGCATGCCTCCGCCAATACGGCTCTTGATTACTTAAAACTTCTTTCTCCAGGAGTTCAGCATCGAAATTCCTGACGCTGAAGCTGACGAGATACAAACTATTCAGCAGGGTAGGCTCCCTTCCTTGCTCGTTCACTTGCCAATGCTTACTAGTTTTTGCCTTCAGCCATTGACTACATCGCAAAAACACCGGAAGGTTTGCAAGTTTCACTTTCGCATTACACCTTATTCACCCTTTATCAGCTCAGTGAGGGAAGGCATCACACTCTTTATTCACTTACCATTTTGTACTTGGCATCAATTAAACACTGCTCTCTACCTTGCCTATGATCGAAAACTGTTTAATATTTGCCTTATTTTGGACCGTGGGTTATCACTCGCTCAAGGTTCGACATAATAACCCCATTTGAATGACCGCGAGGACTATCGCATACTATATATGCAATGTACAGAGTCACCAGTCTGTGATCTCTGATCGTTGTATCCCCCATGTCCCCACTTAGAACCTTTACTGTCAATGAGCCGCTCCTTAAGGTCGGGTGTACTCTTGGCGAAGGTTTGAACGTGCCGACCACCTAATACTCTCGTTGATGAGCTGTCAGTAGCCCCTCTTTATGACCCCAGAACGCAAGTTCTCCATTTCGTGGACATATGTAAGAATAAGGCAAGCGATCGGTGGGTTTGTTCGTTGTAAAATCGTCATCTCAATTCCTTCGTCAAGGTTTTCCACCTGGATACCAGGACTCTAGCGTTAGACGTGGAGACATTTGATGAACCGATCACATGCCTCGCTCTGAGGAAAGAGAGTGGGGTGAGCGTGCCTCGCAGCTTACTCCTAGTTGCTAGTCATCAAACGTTTTCTAGTTGGCATGTACCGCCGGGAGCGGTTTCGCACTGTTGGAAGAAGGATCAAAGTTGCATCACCTCTGTCAACCATTTCCCGAGCATCACGCGCCCTATGTGAGATTCAACGATGGAGCGTGCGATAGCAAAGGCAGATTTTTTGCTGGGTCCATTCAATCCCAAGATAAGAGCATCCCGGGGCAGCTTTGGATGTATGACCCAGGAACGTTGGAATGCAAAATCATGGATGAAGGGCCTTTTACGGTCAGCAGGCTATGGCGCTCATCTCACCGAAATAAAACTTATCTCATCAGATAGGATAGCAATGGACTTGGCTGGAGTCCCGATGAGAAAACGATGCAAGCATGAACTTGGTTTTGCTGTCTGCTACTTGACAGAAACTACAGGTACTTCACGGACTCCCTCGTCAATATTATCTATGCCTATGATTTCGATGATGGCAAGCTGTCGAATCGGAGAGTTTTCGTCGATGCTATCGCCCAGGGGTATCCAGAGAAGACCTATTGTGATGGTCTATGTATTGACGAGGAGGGTTGTGTATGGAGCGCAAGGTTCGTTGGTCTGTTGATTCCAGACTGCGCTCAACGACTTTCCACAGATGGGGAGATTCTCGAATCGTCCGGTTCTCACCCCAGGGTGAGATTGATACCGAGATCTGCTTTCCAACTGCCCTCAACGTGACCGCGTGTTGCTTCGGAGGTGGGCAACTGATCTAGCTATTATTGGGGGAACTGTGGTCATTTATTGTGCAGGTCCCAACGATGACCAACTGTACGTAACGACTGCCCACTGTGGTGCTGTTGGGGGAGACAGCAGCCTCCAGGAGAAATACCCTGATTCCGGGCATATCTTTGTCGTGGATCTGTCGGGCAACTTCAAGGGAGGTCGATGGCGATATTCTTTCGGAGGATAAGAAGGTAGCCGATGTGCCTTGCGAAGCTGGCCAGGAGACTAGATATGTGTTCCTTATCTTAAGCACAGGTCATATGTTTATGGATACCCCAAATCTGGCGTGGAAAGATGTGATACGCCTGAACGAAACTGTCATGGGTTCGCACGAAATCCAGCTCATATATTTCGCATTTCGAGGTCGTGGGGAACCTGTCCTACTTCTTCTTGCGGACTCTGGCATTCCGTTCACCCTTGATGAAGTCTCAGCGGAAACCTGGTCTCAGTGGAGGACGTCGGGCAAAGTGACGTCAGACGAATGTCCTTTATTATTCTGCGGTGCCTGTTTTACGGGTTAGCGACAAGTCTGCAGGAGGGAATGAGTTCGTATTAGCAGAAACGTCCGCCATCTTTGACATATCTAGAGTTTTTTGCACCTCAAGGAGCATCTGTGCATGACATGACTCGGAGCAGACTCTAGCTAACGCGAGCCCAGCTGCTCTCAGACATGTCTCTCGAGGTGAGATTCAGTGCGCAGATGATCCAGGAAGCATCCTTGTTTTTCCTTGGATAAGTTTGGCAGACGTCGGTCAACAAGGTAGTGTATCGTCCGAAACAAGTTCTCAAAGGAATTTGTTTATATTGTATCAATGCAGGACTGGTTAGCGCCGCCAAAGCGTGAAAAGCTCTGGCGGGGCAGTGTTACGAGATACCTGCGTAACACCAAAGGCGCGCTGCACAAGTTGAACATGAGCATCAACGTAGTACCTCAGACTACCGAACCACTCAAGGGATATATGGTTGGCGTCGTCACTGCGATCAATTTCATCACGGACGTGTATTCCCATCGGCAAAAGCTCAG
>JBBPPC010000080.1:0-52498 GCA_038091775.1 Leccinum olivaceopallidum | reverse complement strand
CTTTCTCAATAATATAGATGGTCAAGACTATCATTATGAAATAGCAAGTCAACAGTCCAAGTTTGATACTATTGACCAAGTTTAACATTAGCATTGATGTATGTCATAGTTATCCATAATGTAGTCTTGACCATCTATATTATTGAGAAAGTTCTGATATGACTTGTCAATCTGATGGTATCAACCTACATATTAAAACAACTATCATTATGATAGTCTTGACCATCTATATTATTGAGAAAGTTCTGATGTGACTTGTCAATCTGATGGTATCAACCTACATATTGAAACAACTATCATTATGATAGTCTTGACCATCTATATTATTGAGAAAGTTCTGATGTGACTTGTCAATCTTATAATACTGACCAAATTTACGATGAATACATTTGTCGTTAACTATGATCAAAAATTATACTCAAGGAATATATGACCACCAGCATAGTCTATATAATTGTTTGAGAAACAAGATAATTTATCACAAATCTTTGATTACTTGTCTATTCTCTCTGAATTCTGATTTTGGCTCATAATCTTCTTTATGACTTGTATTATATCCTGGATCTACACTATCACAAAAGTAAACATGGTTATATATGTCTGTCATGTTGAACTTGATGTTCATGATCCTATTCATTTTGATGCTATACTTTATGTTTTAGATCATTACCATCATGAATATAGCTATGATCATAATTCATACACAAGAAATCAAAGATAATTTATCCTCAAACTGCATCACATTACATCTTGGATCTTCACTATCACAGAGATAAACATGATCACATACCTTACCATAAATGATCAGGAAACCCGATTCACAATGAAGCATTTTCACGACAGCCAGACATCTGATATGATCTGGACAGACCTTGTCATTCAATTCCAGGAGTAAAACCATTCTAATATATTGTAAAAAAGTAGCAAACCAGCATTAAATCACCATTAATGCTATTCATCACTACCAGTTCCCATGTCCCTCTCAATTTGCTCAACACGTTTTTGTCGAATCCTAGCAAGTGCACTGTTCTTAGCAGGGAAACGTTCAGTCTCACTGTAGAGGGGAAAGATCTGACTGTATACTTGTGGGTGATGTTAAAACCAATGACTAAAAAACACGCTTACCGGTTCCACCAAGTCATCAACTGGTCAACCTCACCCCTTTCCTGAGGGTCATCAAGCAGCTCTACAATGCTATTGTAGAACCGCTCAGAGTCAGTAACCAGATCTGTGCGAGAAAAGACTTGTGCCGAAGTTAGAGCAAAACGAGCCTATCAAATATTAATATGATATCCAAATAGTAAAAGGGTCCTTACTTGTGTGGCAACATAAGCAAGAGACGCCTTAGTGACGACACGCATGCCATGGATGCGCGCGTTTCCGGACCGCGTGGCCTTGGGTTCCTGATCAACCGAACTCGGCGACGTGAAAACATGCTTAAAGGCCTATATTCGAACATCAGTACATGAGCTTTGACACGATCAGTGGTCAACACTCACTGATACGAGCAGGCCACTACGCAGGAGCCCGTTCCATGGATCATCAGAGTCATACGTATAATTGGCATAAAGTAAGATAGGCCATTGGTCGCCCGATACTTGCAATTCACCGGTCGAGAGCTTAGTTCGTGTTCTTCGAGTCACGCATATGTCAAAAACTGGACAGCGCTCGGCGGGATGAAAGTACTTACTCGATACTGTTCCAGTCCAAACCCGCCGGACATAAGAGTGCTCCGGTGCGGTCGTGATGAAAGCCGCGCCCCGACTTAACATTGCGCGGGATGTGAGGTATCAATGACTGGCCCTTTGGGGTAATCCAGTCGATGATGGGGCCTTTCATCCCTTTCGTGTCATCGGCTCTAGCGCCGTTTGCACCCTTTTGAATCTAAAATTTGGCACAATAAATTGGCATAGAAATGGTGATAAGAAAGCAACGCACCAGGTCAGCGACCACAATCACTTCCTCTTCTGACGACTCCATCAGCCGATGCTCTAAGCCCGGAATGACTCGCATCAGTTCCTGGAATACCGCGCCTTCCTTCCTTTCCCTATGGGTGAGTTAGAATTAATCCAGCAAGCGAGAAGGAATGAGGTACGGACATGGCAGTCAAGGACTCCTCGGGAACATCGTCAGACATAGCTTGAAGCCCGTTCGTGATAAGCGTTTGTATATTACAAAACGCGTGGACGGCCCTGCCGAAGTGGCGCCCGTGATGGACCAATGGGTCTTGGGTGGTCCTAGTGCGCAAAGTTAGCCTGAGTGAGTTACAGTTACTTGACGAGAACTCACGCTTTCTTTCTCGGACCAAGTTGTAAGGCGTTCGAGCACACGCGTTTCCTTCCGGATGTGGACTGTTCGTCGCCAGTGGAGCTGGCACTGGTTCCAGAGGCGGACATCTAAACTGGGACAAGTCTGAGAGGGAGAAACCTACCGAAAACTGAGAAGTCCAACGAACCTTTATATACTCCACATACTAAAGCCAAGTGAAACTTCAGCGCACTCGGCACTCGTTGGACAAGTTCCTTCGCTAGTCAGACTGTGAGTGACTGCAGCCCGATGGGTGGTGGGAATTTGGGTTTACCTAACCGACGACGTCACCGCTGGTGAGAAAGGGCGCCTGTAAGCTCGCGTATCCATTATAAATCATTTCCCATCGCTGAATAGTATTGGCACCTCGTCATTTCTGCCAAGCGGATCGTAACGTTACCGACGTCATGTATAGTATCCTAGTGGCACCATGACGGTCAGTGTTTGGTACATGGGCAATATCGACGAGGGGAATTCAAGTCCGAGTCACTGTACCCATTCAAATCGGTTCAAGCCATTCGTTTAAAAAGCTCGCCATGTCTCCCGCTGGTTGTATTCCTGAAGTTCCATGTTGTCTTCCCCGGACAGACACTGGCTTAGAGGTAATACTGTTACTATCAAGTATGCCGCTGTGTTATCTGACCAATATTTGACGTTGGCAGGCTCCCCTTCGCCTGGTCAAAGAGGCCTTTCACGGAAGCGCAACGGGCTCTTCGATGGACTTGGTCCCCAGCTGGTCCCGGACATATCCAGTGAGTTACCCGCTGCCCTAGTACCTTATAAAATTTACTGACAGGCTAAGATTCCGGACGGCATACCCTAAGGCGAAAACGTGATCCTCGCTCCGATGACGACCCTCCCGCCACCTTGAATCTGGATACGCCAACAAAGTTGATGCGTGAGACGTTAGCTACTCTCGTACAAGAAATCCAAGTGATGAAGACTCTACTAGTATTGGGACCGTTTCTGGGCGACACACCAGCAAGTTTGAATTCGCTTGCTAGTCCTACTGGCGCTTCTCGACATGCCTGTAGGACATGTCAACGCTACGACAGTACTGGACAGACACTATGATATTATTAGTTTTTGAGGGATGGTCGAGTTGTAGCGACATTGACCTTCAGGTACTAGATGGATTTGACTCCCTGAGGCCGTCATTCCTGACAGTGAGTGCTCCTTATGTATACTGAAGTTGAAAATAGATTAATCTTTTCATACAGAGGACTACAAGGGATACAAATATAATCATACATCGTCCACCATTTACTTCGGTCAGAATCTAATATTCATTGAAACTGAGTTCAACGAGCTGCTTATTGGACGAAACGAAATTAGACGACGCACGTCTTGCAATGATTCTGAGTCATATCGTGGAAAGAACTGACGTGGCTCGCCTGCATGGCAGGCGAATGTGATACATACCGGCGGGGGGATCCCGACGGAGACGAAAGGACTGGACGAACGTTCATATGACCGATTGTTAACAGATAGCGCGCTTCAGGAGAAGTATTGGGTTCGATTCCAGATAAGAATCGAGCATGAGCTTCCTCTATGGTCTCCGTGGAAATGTGTTGCCCAAACACTTCACGAAGCTTCTCCAGCGTCTTCTGAGCCGCCAACAATTTCTCCATGGCTATTTTCTTGTCCCTCAAAGCCAAACACCAATTATCAACCTGCTTGTCCAGAAGGTCAAGGTCGAGAGGCGACGATGGCTAGTTTGGGAGTCCCGACGTTGAATAAGCAGGCGGTCATGAACGAGCTTTCGACTGAGAATTACCTTGTCATTCAAGCTCGAGAGTTCTTCACTATCCCTCGAGGAGGAGGAGGGTGGGGAAGGTGGGGTGATTGGAGAAGGTGGGGAAATTGGAGAACGAAGGGGGGTTAACGGGGGGCCGGACGTGTCATTATGATAGTGAATGTCGGCGTTAGCCAGCACATCTGGACACTTCTTGTTGAGGGGACCTGGGCTGATAGAAATATATGTAACAGGTCGGATAGCCCAGGTTTGTTCGGAGGGAGTGTGAGGAGGAGAATCCATTAATAAAGACTCGGATATGTACAGGTGTTTGCGAGCTGAGGGAGGCGTGTGACCTTGAAGCCATGATCTTATATGAAACATACCTCGCACGGAACTCTCCGAATTCGCGGCCTAGATCCGCCGATGGATGACACACTGCACTTTGAAGTATGACGTCTGGGAAAATGACGACTCGGGCGCCGGCGCCGATGCCGCGATATGACAGCCACAGTACACCGTGACAAGGCCATCATTGAGTTTAAAAGCTTACTGACAAATTTTACTTATCCTAAGTGTGCTGTTATGGGCCGTGTGGGATGGCGAGGATGGGCAACACGAGGTCCTTCGGAGAACATCTCAAATGTCAATGTCTCCGTCACGGTTTGCTTCGAAGTTCAAGACAAAATGTTTTTGGCCTCTGCAGAGTGGGTCATCATGAATGTTGAATGTGTTGATATGATCTCTAATGATGAGCACATATTGTCAATACTGGATGGGGATGCATCATTGTGTTTATGTTTGTAGGTCTGCACCACTGTCGATGTCCCTTCACAGGGGCCCCATCCTTTCCCGTGCACCGATGATGTTAGCGAGGGCAGTGTGTCCGTGTGTTGGCAGCACAGATGCACTCGAGCTGTGAGGTATGTCATATAATGGAGTCCATCCACGGTGGGGATTCTCCGCGGCAAGTACATCTGTATCTGTCTGCAAATGGTTACATACTTCCCACCCAACAACTTATTTATGTACCTCAGCTCGTAGCATCTGTGCGTGAATTGTATGGACGATACCAGGACAAGGTGGCGGCTTTGAAGAATCCGGGGTCGGGCGCGACCGAGACCGACAACAAGATCGTGAAGCCCCCCGTGGACTCGCCTCGGATGGCGACGCGGCGAGTGCCATCATCAGTGAGCGAATAAGGAGCAGGATTAAATCGCTCGGATTTGGTTGAACAGTGATGAGCGCACGGGCTAGCATAAGACCGCGACACGCGCCGATGCCAGGTCATCATGATGAACGGAGTAGAATCGACGCACCGCCGGTTAAATAGAACAGGATCGATGCAACCATTCGCCGCCTATTCTTTGGTCAGGATATGTCCTTCGTCCCTTGTTGATCGGTCGGTCGCCTTGGGTTGCGGAATGAAAGCGAGAGAGAGGACGGAGAGAGTAGAAAGTCGATTGCGTCGACAAGCACCTACAAATGGAACACTTCAGACCATCCGTTTGTCCGGCCCACGTCGAATCCAGTTGGTGTGAGGAAGGAGGCGACAAAGAGAAACGGGGACGCGATTTGAGTATATGACTCCCATGGCATCTGTCGGCGGGAACGACAGGACCGACAGGGATCATTAAGCTTCAAGGCCTGTCGAGAATCAGGAATGCGGCGAGCCACAGGGGATCCTTCTGCCTGGTTTTTTACGTCCTACAAAGGGAATGGGACGAAAATGGATTTAAAAAAAGGAGGGCAGAGGTGGGGGAAAACGGACCATGACTGTACGATCTCTGTCCACAGCTCGATGCGGCGAGCCACAGGTGACCATTCTACTTAGTTTTGTACGTCCTGCAATGGGTTTTAAAAAAGGAGGGCAGAGGTGGGGGAAAACGGACCATAACTGTACGATTTCTGTCCACAGCTCGATGCGGCGACACAGTGGACCCTTCTACCTAGTTTTGTACGTCCTACAAAGGGTTTGACCTTAATGGGACGAAAATGGGTTTAAAAAAAGGAGCGTAGAGGTGGGGGAAAACTGTACGATCTCTGTCCACAGCTCGATGCGGCGAGCCACAGGTGACCCCTTCTACCTAGTTTTGTACTTCCTGCAAAGGGTTTGACTCCAATGGGACGAAAATAGGTTTAAAAAAAAGGAGGGCAGAGGTGGGGGAAAACGGACCATAATTGTACGATCTCTGTACACAGCTCGATGCGGCGAGCTACAGGGGACCCTTCTATCTAGTTTTGTTCGTCCTACATCCAAATGGAACGAAAATGAATTTAAAAAAGGAGGGCAGAGGTGGGGAGAAACGGACCATCGCTGTACGATACTATCTCTGTCCACAGCTCGGAGCATACGAGCAGTCACGACCGCGATGTCGTCGTCGCCGTCCTCGTCGCGGTGTCACTGCTATCGCCCCGTCCTCCCCGTCCTTCCCTTCCTCCTCGTCGCGGTCCGCGGTGTCACTGACGTGGTGCCGTCTCCCCGTCCTCATCGTCTTCGCCGTGACGCGATGTCGTCGTCGTTCTCGTCGTCGTTGCTGTTGCAACGTCGCCGTGTCGACGTCGTGGTGGTGTTGGGGATGTCGCGGTGTCGCTGCGCTGAGGTCGTGCCGGCCGTGTCATTGTCCCGCCGTTGTCGTCGTGCCGCGTCCGCCAGTGATACTCATGTTCGAATCGCGGCGGCGGTTATAAGTAGAGATGTGGTTGAAGAGACTAACGGGAGGACCGATGGACATCCTGGACTCGGGTCTGCGGGAGCTGTGACTGTAGGGATGGCAGAGCTGCGGGAGTAGAAGCTCGAGGCGTCACTGTCAACTCTATGACGATGTGGTTGCCTGTGGAGGAAAGCGAAGGTATCGTCAACGGTGGTCGACGTGGTGAACGAGAAATCGTCCGATGAAGGCCTCTAGCGTAAGCTTGGCAGGGAAGCATAGTCAAAGGGATCCGCTGAAGGCGGCTGAACCGCCATGTAGAACGTTGCCATATGGTGATACCGAAGCGATACTGTAGATCGATGCATGTTTCCGATGGCGCCTATCAGACTTGGGGCCAGGCGGGAGATAAAACCCAGGACGACTTTTACTGAATTCGAACCCTCGTCGCACCTCTGCGAACGAATGAAACCCTGCAAAGCTCAACCTGGAATGGTTACGACGATGGCCTGTGCCAAAATAGGAATTCCGAGCAGCGTCCAGCGTCTCACGCTTCGCGCCGGAATCCGAATCGACTCGGGGTCAAGAACCTTCAGATGGAGACTCAATAGCGATTGCGTTTGCAAGGATCGACTTCTTCAGAGAGCTCCCGTTGTCTGCAAGCGACGTCATAGAAAGAGATCTCGCAATTTCGGGGGGCGGATTGATGTCTGAAAGTGAGTGTCGAGGTATCTTTCTTGCTTGACGACGAAGGCTTTCCACCAAATTTGAAGTCGCGATCAAGTCGATTTTTGAGTAGAAACAGCTGTGGGATTTCGCGAGACGTGAGGCGCCATGATGTCGAGTAATTCCTCGTCTCGAAAAGACGCCCGTCGTCATGACGAACGAAAGCACGGTCAACCTACGATGCATGAGCCAGATCAAGCGAAGAAGAAAGAGGACTGGCCAGACATACACCGTGGAGATTTGGACATGCTTTTGCTGCGCGAGGGTAAACAGGATCAGCGCCATCACTGCGCCCAGTTTTCCAAATGCAGCAGAGATACCGTGTGCGGTGGAGCGGCATACCCGATCCCGCCTGGGAGAGGACGCGTTCCTGTTATTCGTCGATGAGGGCCGACTGTTGACGCGCGATCGCGCCCGCCGAGGTCAAAGTTCACATGGAAGAGGGCCGTAGTTCTGCAGTGAATGCTCTAGCATCGTTTGCATTGCAGACCGATGAGGCAGAGGTTTGAAAGCTAGCGGAGTGATCGTTGTCAAGACCAAAGAATGAATGACGAATGGGCGGCTCACATCGAAGAGCAAAAACAGAAAGCGGGGTATCCAGCCACGTACGCTTACTGTCCGTAACTGTGTTCTCCGCCTCATCCCGGAGAGCGTAGTATCTTCGGAGCGCGGTGATCCCTTGCTCGTCATCCTACAGAGAGAGTGAATCCACCGACAACTCAGGATCTACGACATACGCTTGAAGGGGATCCATCAGTTTCGTCGCAACAGGCGTGTCAGAAGCTGAGCCTCGACGTGAATTCCTCTTGG
Source organism: Leccinum olivaceopallidum (assembly GCA_038091775.1). NCBI lineage: Eukaryota > Fungi > Basidiomycota > Agaricomycetes > Boletales > Boletaceae > Leccinum > Leccinum olivaceopallidum. Next base: position 44,269 of record JBBPPC010000080.1, on the reverse strand, counting down.
ATCGTCTCGTAAATGGAAGTGCATGACGCACGAGCTTGGGATATACGGTGATGATGACCGTGACCGCGACCGTAAGGACGTGCACGCTCAAAGGAAGCGTTGGGCGACGCGTGCGAAGTGCTCGAAAGCTGAGCATTAAGTTATGAGAGATCAATGCAAAATAACGGTTCTTCCGAAATGGAAAGCGGGGGAGTGTCTGCCCCTAATGTCGACGACGTGGATGTGCTTGACCGAGAGCGGTTTACAGAGCGGCTGGGGCGGGTGAATGTTCGGCGTCTGATTGTGCGCTTGGACGCTCGAGGCGGCTTGTGATCTCCACTGCTCCGATCCCGCCTGGGAGAGGATGCGTTCCAGTTATTCTTCGAAACGGTCCTACGAAGATCAAAGTCTCGCGTGGGAGTTGCACGATCCCCACCCTCGAGCATGGTTGTCGGATTCTATTTCCAATAGGGAATTCGTCAGAGTGCTCATTCCTTTGACCACTACACGCAGCAAGGAAATCACGAACTTACCTCTTAACCATCCCTTCGAGGCTCAACCCATTGTCGTCCAACTTTGTATTCCAATAACTTGGCGTGGGTGATTTCAGCAAACGCTTACGAAGGTGGAAGTTGTGCGGAGACCATCTCGTAGCGAGTGCCCACAAAGGGTGTTGTTGGTTCTGCACACTCGAGCGCGGATTGTACGTCACTATGCGGTTCAGATTTGGTGGGCACCTGAAGATGGTATGTAGGTTGGTTGAGTGTATCACAGCAAACGGGAGAGAATTTACCACCTAGTCTTCCGAAGCCTGCAATGCGGTCAAACCGAGCGGCGTGCTCCAAGTCTTGGCATATTACAAATCCTAGTGCATTTTGGTCCCATTATAATTGTCTAAAATTATCACCGCTCCGGACAGTACATAGTACCGTTATAAACACCTGAAAGGAACGAACGTGAGTTAAGATGCTTCTTGACTGGAGACGGATGACTAGACATTTTGGATCTGGTGGTGAAACCCGGACTATAAAGATCGTCGACGCAAACACGACCAATACTACTGCATGGTTCACTTTATGCGAACACTGACAGATAACTCTACAAAAGATGATGCCTTGCGTGTGAGCTTCATCGAGTGCGATCACCAACTTGGCTCGTTGGATTCGTCGCCGAGAAAGATTCTCTCCAGCCTGTAGTGCGGACGCCCCCGCCCCCGTCTCCGGCCCAGCCTATCTGGCCAATTCCTATTCCAACCGGTGATCTGTCCTTTCCGAAGCCTTTTGTCCATTTGTTCGTTGCAGAGCCAGGGAAATGGCAGTACTAGTGTAGTTACGGGTTTTCGGCCGCTCACATTGACAGGGTAGGGCCGCGATGAAGTTGTCACCCGTCACCAAACACCTGAATCTCTCACGATCCAATGATTACACGGCATTCTTATTTTATTCGATTGCCAAGATCATCATACGCGACTCCTAGTCCCGCCCAAGCCTGTACAGAATGCTGGGTGATGTTCACAGTGTTCGTGCTCTCGACTGCCCATGCACGGGATGGGGTACTGGAAGATCGGGGATAGTTGTCACTGGCACATGGTCATCGTCATCGAAGGGTTGGACGTCGAGGAAGTGAGCCAACCAACCGGTGGCATCCGAGTCATCGAAGACGAGGATGAAACGAAGGTGCTAGGGAATGCAATCCGACCAGTTTCACGTGAGTGGAAGGACTCATGAGCGGAGATCGCATGGCACGCTGAACTTCGAGGAAATATGTCATAGCCATCGATTCACCGCCGACGACATGATGAATATGGATGTTGACGACATAGAGGCCGCTGATGGATATGCCAAAGCTTTCAAAGTAATAATTGTTGATAAGTTACTCGTTGTCAACCTGCCCCGTTCCTCGATGCTCGAAACGGCGTCCTCGCCTCGACGTAACTTGAAATCATCCGTCTGTCACCAGAACAACACCTACCTCCGAGCTCCCTTGCGCGATCCCGCTCCCACGAAGCAGCAATTGCGACAAGATCGATAGTGTCCCCATGCTGGGGAATGTAGTCTTTCTTCAGCTATTTCATCGAACACAGGGGTCAGAAGAGGGATCGTTTCAACGTGCTTGCTCACCCCCAATTTGTGAACCAGACCTTCTTGGCACTCCGCTGTCTGTTTTGCCCATGTTTCTCGAAGATTCTTGGCGGCACTCTCGATGCACAGCTCCGGACCACTAAATACTTCGAAGCGCTCAGCGATCATGGCCCGCCCGGTATTTCATGCATGACGCTTTCAAGCATGCAACGTCGCATCGAGTATGACACGTTCAGGAGCGATGCATTCCCAAGCAGAAGGATACCGAAAAACACGAGAGCAAGGTGGAGAGATTCCGTGTAAGCCGAATGAAGAGAAGGACACGAGTCGCTGTTCACGCGTGAAAAGAACCATCATCGTGCAATCGAAATTAGAGCACTTACAGAGACTGCGAATCATTCTGCTCTTCTTTGGGCATGTTCATAGTAGCTCGAGCTCCTTGTGCCGTACGCGCGACAAGGCTGCGTATCCGCCAGAACTCTGATCACACCTTTGCATGATCAAAATGACCGAGTAGAGGGATCGAACTGACCGTCGATGACGCCCCTCTCGTCTGAGAACGCTACCATCTCAGCGTCTAGGATGACATTGACATCTTGCTTTTCGAATCCACGCAACGCCGCCTTGATTACTCTGCTCTCCCGTTCAATTCGACGTTCGATCTCGGGAGAAAACACTCAGTACGGATGCACGGCAATGCGATCCAAGGTCCCTCTTGTTCTCGCTGAATATAGCGATCCTTGTTTCTCCATCCTCGCAAAACGAACATGAATCTGGGCTCGTTCCCCGTCATATTTCGTCTCAGCCCATATCTCACCATTGGTATCTAAAAACTCGAGAGCGTGCAGGGGGGTCCGGCCTTTTGCCGATTTGGGTACCTCCGCCGGCACGCCCCAGCGCGAGTGAGCGGTTACGAGCGTACCGTCTGCCTCAAAACCCATCGCAGCCTCGTCTAGGCTTGCCCGTACTCTCTACATCTTGCTCATAAATCCCGAGGGGTCCCATTCTTTCATGAACTGCCCTCTCGTCAGCACTTGCTTGTTGCGCGTATTGTAGTCGAGCAGGACTCGACTCGTCGTCGGGGCGCATACAGCAAGGGACGCAAGTCCTTGAGAATAATCTGAGTGAGAAAGGCAGTATCGGTGGCTGGAAGGGAATCATAAAGAGAGCGTAGTTCGAAGGCTCGGAGCGCTTGTCAGTGGCCGAGGACGCGTTTCCTTCGTGAAAGGACTTGTCGGAGAAAAGGGACGCGGAGGCCAGTTCGTCCAAGAGTGCGTCGATTTCTTGAAGATTCTTGGGTTCAACGACGTTCTGAATCAACGCGTCAACACGGCCACAACATGTAAGTTACTTGTTCGAAAGGCACCTCTGTTCCAGGTATGGCGTATTGAAGAAGTTCCTCGCCAAGGCAGCCGGAAGCAGACTCCCGGTTCCACTCTCCGAGTCTCAGAGTCAGATGCTTGGCACCACCAGTAAAGACAGTGGACGAGTCCAAGGACTGAGAGAGGTATTTTGCGAGGAGCACTTCCTGTAGACCAAACTTCCGATGCTTGTCGTCTTCTGGGAATAATTTTTCTTCAAGCTACCCGTCACGATTCGTCGAACTGGATGGTCTGCTCCAACACGTCCCTGCTCAGCAAGGAGGGTGTTTGGCAAAAAGGCGCAGGCGTCCACGAAGCAACGGATGATTGCGAAGAGGACATCGCGTGCGATGTCGGCCATGCGACGCAGGTTCATCGAAGAACCATCCGGACCAAATGATACCGAGTGGGACACCGCTTTACTGTGATCACAAAACAGAGAAAGCAGCTCAGCTCCCAGTAGGAAGAAAGGTGAGACAGATACTTACCCAAGTCGGATGGCCGTACGGTACAGATCCTGCATGACTTCGTCGCCGATGCTGCATTCACCATCAGAGAGGAAGACGATGACCGGGAGTCTGGATCAGCGGTTGGTTCGCTTGTTAATGGGAGCATCGGATGCGAACCACGACACAACATTTACCTTTCTGTGCTCCAGTTTTGCTCCCTGATGGCTTGCGCTTGCATAATCGCGAGACCGAAGTTGGTGCCTCCGTTCGCTCCGAACCCGAGAAAGGCATCCAGTAGCTGATTTGGTGTGCTCGCAAAATCATTCACAATTGGAGTCGCCACCTCATGATCAAACAAGACTACGCTGTATGCGTCCCGTCGTACAGCATTCGAGTTCGCAATTGCTGTTGCACGTGCCTTCCAGAAACTATGGAGAGATGGAAGAACCGCGCCATATCTGTTGTTTGAGCGAGCACTGATCCGAGAAATCGCTGGTGTATTGGGGAGCGGCTTCCGATCATCGTAACCCATAGAGCCGGAGCTAATGGTGTGTGCAAGGCGGTGAGTAATCTACCCAGTAGACTGAACGGAGCTTACTGATCAGCGACAAAGATCCTGTCAAAATTAAACCAAGTCAATTACTTGAGTTGCATGTGTACTCAAGCGGATGAATGGACGCACACGTGGAAAGCTTGTTGCATCACGACAGGATTCCTGCACGAAAATTGATGCCCGTCATGTGAGATATAACCTGCCGCCGCCGTAGGAATTAACGGTGCATGGAAGAGGGGTAAGGCGCAGTAAGATGGTATGGCTGCACCACCGCCAGCAGCCGTATGCTCGGGACCTTTCAATCGTGTTCGGGAGACAACCCCGAATTGAAAAAGGGAAGAATGATTGCATACCTGGACACATGGCATCACTTGTAAACGTGTCAATTGTCGATCACTGCCTGAAGAATATCAACTTACCATTTTGCAAAGTTGGCTTGCTCCTCCCTGAAGTACGGGTCCTTGAAGCCTGTCCATCCGGGAAAATGATGGATCGAGTTAAATCAGTCAGATGTTTACTCACCGCTCCGCTTCCAGAACAGACTGTGCGTGAGGACATCCTTTGGTTTGTCAGGATCGGGCTGTATTCTCTTTGTGAGGTGCTCCAGTTCATTATTGCCGGCACCAGCTGCCTCGTCATCCGCGCGACAAAAGTCAATATGACCGTGCCGACCCATCGCCGATCAAACAAGGTTACACATCATCGGTGCACCTTCGTCGTTGGTAGAAAACTTGCGCCCTTCTATTTCCAGCGGGACATCATCCGGCCCATCAACAGTCCAGCGAGCACGCAACATGCCGTCTCATGTTCTTGTTGTGGATGACCTTTCGGAAAGCAGTTAGCACAGGCAGCGTGCAAAAAATAACCACAGTTTTTGCATCTGGAAAGATGGTGAGTGGACAAAATGTGGACAGAACATTCGCCAGTCATACCTTGTTTCGAAAAAGATGAATGACCTTCTTGTCCAGACTATGGTTGTGGGGTCCCTTGTGCTTCGTCGCGCCTGGTGGGATTGGCTCGATGCATTTTAAGCGCTTCGCAACTGTCGTCTCGACACATTGTAAGATCAACACGAAAGAACAGAAAACTTGGACGAACCCTGAGAATACTGCAAGAGAATCGATATCAGAATGGCTGTTCGAGATCAAGGGGACATACTTTGGTATACTGGAACGTTTCATTTCGGCCCGCGAAGGTCGCCTCAATGGAGTGCGGCGCAGTTTCGATCTCGCATATTCCTGGGGCATTACAAGTGACAGCACACAAATCCTCTTGCCTGTAGTTCTCCTGTCAGCGATTAATTTTGTGTCAATTGCAACATTCTACACACCCGCATAGATGTATTGCGCTTGAGTCTAGACCGTGCATGTGGTCTTGATCTGCACAAAGACGTTTGCACAATTGGGACTGAATAGAACAGAACCGGGCGCATTGATGAAAAGTATGGTGGGGCGTCACTTCAAACGTGCATAAGCATCTGCAGAGTAGAAATATGAGATAAAACTACCTTGGAATTCGGCATGTCCCAGGACACGAATATACACTGCTGTCGACAAGCGGAATGTCGAATAGATCGCATGGCTACTAGAGTGTAGCATCAGAATGTAAACGTACAAACACTCGAGGCGGTTGGAAGAGGCCAACCTTCCCACAGGCATGGACGGGAGCCGCACAGAGATGTTAGTCGATCAAGGTAGACGCTGAGGTTCCCCGCGCGATCAGTTACAATCAATAAGATTTTCTCTCCTTCAAACAATTGGCTCGTCTGTCCGAAACAGAAGCTTGAGCTAAACGAACGAAAAGAAAGAGCAGGTGCGTACACCACAGAATAGCCAAATGGCAAGTTGAACGTATACCGGAAGCTGAACCGCGGCGAAGGAATTGCGCCGAGATTTAGTTGTAGTTCGTGTTGATCTTGCGTCGTCAGATTCATCAGATGCACCGTGTACATTACCATTGGATCTTGTTGTGACGCCCACGACCCCCCAGATTCGATACGAGGTTGACGCGGACGAGTGATACCCTTATATACCGGTAGCGGTGCATGTAATTCGCATCGCTGCTCACCATGGTATCGCTCTTTTCGATCCACGTTGTCGATGGACAGAGTATGTCTAAGAACATCATCGTAAGCATCATGGTTCAAAGTCAACATCAAGAATATGGCCGCAGACGCACGAGGATGCATTCTGCGCAGACATGTCATTCACAAGCTTGATGACATCCGAGTCCAGTCTCATCTTGTTCAGGTCTTCCTCGGCCCTCTTTTGATGCTCGCGCCGGATGCTCGCAGTACACTCTTCCTCTTGTATTCTGTGCACTGCCGGCGTGAGCTTCTTTACCGCCTTTTGGATGGTGACATCCAAATACTCGAATGCCTTTTCTCTTGCCTTATCCGCCCAGAACTTGAATCGCGGGAAACGAAGTTCTCCGTGTCGCTCCAACTGACTCAAAAACTGAATGTCGGGAATCTTCTGTGGTGCTTCCATTGCATTGCCAACAGCTTCTTCCAGCCCGCCCACATCGCTCTATTGGCTTTGTACCCGCAACCTACGATACGATATTCAGAAGGGTCGGTTTCGTGTTGTTTAGCCTGCTGCAACCTCCACCAGCACCAGTATTTCCTTTGACGTTCGCTTTGGCCTGCTCAATATTGCGATCCAATACGGCCTCCAACATCCTCTCGGTCGTAAGATCATCCAGCCTCAGATGCTTCTTTTCCCAGGATGAATGCAGTTCGTTGAAATGGGTGATATGCCTTTTGGACGCCTGAAACTCCAGGTTATTGATACTCTTGAATTTGAGTTGCTTTATGAATTCATTGCTCGCTCGGGGGTACAGCTTGAGGAGCTCCGACAGAGGTTCTGGGATACATGCGTCAGCTTCGATTCCAAGATCGAAGAGACACTTACGGGGATAGTCTAGCTTCGTGGTGTCATCTCCATCGAACGCGGATGCCCCATGGTCTACAGCCCTAACATGGCATGGGATGAGCTTAGGAGCATAAGCTAAGATGGTCACTCCTCACGGATATGATTGCAACGCTTCGTCCAGAAGCGCCTCGAACAGTGACCTTTCGAGTGCGGGTTGCTCCTTGGCCAACTTCGCAGTTACAGCGGCGACGTCCTGCTTGATACGCGTGTCGTACACACTTCTAACAGCGGCAGAATCATGCTTCCATTTCCTGCAAGGTTTAGGAAAGCGTCTGTCTAGTCCGGCCTGAACTAAGATTTTCAAGGCTGCTTCATCCAGCTTTCCATTCAGGCAAAGATGATCTGATGTCCTATCGATACCGAGGGTGAAAGTGGTCAGAATGTAGTGCCATACGCAACGGGTGGCACGTACAGGTACCGTTCAAGTAGCAACATCTCCATCGTACGCGGAGTAAATGCTTCTTTGACGATCCTCGCCTCTCGATGGTCCACCGTCATAAACCCTTGCGTTGTCTCGCCGAAGAGCAAAAATGGTGCAATAGGCGCGGGCTTGGTCGGGTCCGGATCGTCGGTGGAGTCTTCTTGAAGTGCGATTACTCGCGAAACAGCCTGAGGACGCAGTCCCACACACCAGATTCGTCAGTCAAGTCGGCGCTAGTGTCCAAAACAAGTATGAATTGACCTTGAACCCCTCGCGAACTCTTCCTGCTCATTGGTTTGCGCGACTTCAAATGTGATGATCCGGGCCGACTCGTTGTGGTCCATTTCTATATCGTCATCGAATTCGTCGTTCCAGAGGATGGTTTGCGCGTGCTTGGGTGAGATCAGAGATACGACTTGGTCACACATCTTCGTCCGGTACCTGTTCGAGATGGGTATCTCAGACACGAGTCATCTCGGACAGAATCAACGTGATCGAACTTCATAAAAGTGATGCGATTGCGACGAACAGCGGATGCAGCTGAATCGTCCCAGTCGTTTGCGCTGTCCACCGTTGGAAGTGGATGCCGAGGTGGTACCGGATGCGGAGGTGGATGCAGATACAGAGGAAGCGAGAAACGAAATCATGGTGTCGGCGTCAAAGAGGGTGTGTATGACCGGGTCAGCGAGGTCGGCGACAGATGTGCGAGGATAAAGGACTGGACGATGGAAGATAGCGTCCGCGCGTCGATCGTGTGGGCGAAAAAAGCATCACGGAGTGTGGAAGGGGGGTCACGCTCAAGGTGATCTGGTTCGGGAGTAAACCTGCACCGGAGCAGGCACCGCGGAAGCCTGGATGTGAACTGGAGCTACTGGCCTGACTGGGGTTGCTGCTGCTGTTGTGGCTGTTGATGTGGAGTGCGAAAGTGCGTGCGCGTGCGAGCACAGACAGTGCATCTGGTGTGTCCGGGATCAGAGGCAAAGGATGTCGACAGGGTTTGGCTCCAGGTGAGGTTACCCGCGGCTGACTCTGACGGAAAGTGTGAACAGCTAAAAAAAACTCTCAACCCGATGCACGCAGAGACTCTGGGTAGGTGGACTCACCTGGCGGAATCTGGGCTCGGCCTCGTCGACACTGGAATGCCTTGATGAAGCGTGCGTTCGATCGCGTACCTGAGGTTCCGACGACTACAAAGTCGTTGGTGTCGGGATTATCATCGTAATGTACATAGATCGAGAGGGAACGTGAACCCACCGTCCTCCTCCAGCAGCATTGAAAGGCGGAGCGTAGCTGTTGGCCGCATTGACTGCCGCAGGACGTGGTATTCGTCGCATACACGTCGCAATTCGTTTCGTTCTGTCGTAGTGTTGATACCTGCAGACAACCTTACGCTCACCCGGTCATATCCTGCTTCCAAGGCAGATGATCGTGCAACCTGAAGTTCGTCACCAATTGTGGGGGGGAAACTATTGGCGATCAGCATGAGTCGTGATGACGTTGATGATGGGCACAGTATGGATATGGTGATGACAAAAGGGAACGAAGTGACGAACCTGCGCCTGCGCGCTGGATAATAAAACCGTGCGATTGGGTGTTAACGTCTTCGATAATGTCGATTTCTCCATGACGTGTTTCATCGGCGCACAATACTTCAAGGGAAGTCCTTACATCGTTCGGCCAGCCGAGTTCCTATAAAAGATCGAATAACTCGGCCGAGTTCAGAAAACGCCTTTTCGGGACTGAACGTACCCTGAAAATTTGTTCGTCATGCAAGGTGAGAAGTGAATCACGAGTATAGGATGACCTTGTTTCAGTCAACGGACACAAAACCTTTATACTGCTGTGACCAGATCGACACAATGCCTGAGTGTCAGAAAACAACTAAAACACCCGTCGAGGGAAAGAGAGAAGTGAATGAATGAAAAGAACACGTACCGTCCTGGGCCCAAGTTGGGATCCCTGCACCGGTTGAACGGATCGATGAAATCCTCGCCCTTCAAGCTGCTCGACTGCCAGTAGGTTGCCGATGATACGCAAGACGCTGCTGTAAGGACTCAGGAGGACGAGACGCTTGACCAACAAAATCGGAATCTACTTCCCGTGAGCGAAAAGAAGAAAAAAGAAATCGGAACTGACTATCGGGGCAAATTATAACTAGTAACTAAACGGCTTGTCAATGAATCAAATTGGATGGTATTATGCACGTCGTCGACAGTCACTGGAGATTCGATGTCGTCATCCATTCCCACCTGAGGGTTGGTTGTTCAACTGTGTTCGCCGTCGACCCAGCTACCAATTGGAAGAATCATCCAAATGAAATACGAGCGACGATGCAAACATACCTGCCACGCGCCCCCTTGTTACTTAGTAAGTGTTGAGCACTGAGGCAAAGGACAAAAAGGACAAACAATTGTCAATGCGGTAATACTACGCCCGAAAGCTCCGGTGGGATGGCGAGGGCGCGGACTCGGAGTCACGGTCTAGTAGCATAAAGGACGCAGTCACGGTGTCGTTATAAGTTAGAGTATTTCCCTCGGTCTATTTGAGTGAGGTTGCCGCCGGCTAATCACATGTGCCAAGCTAGCATTGAGAATCCGTAAAACATGAAACCGCAACTTGAGTAACTAAGCCTAGAATTCATATCCATCAAGAGCCTCCTGATCCAAATCATCCCACCCATCCAAATCAGCACAGTCACCTAAAACAGAGTCGAGGCCATCAGAGTCCAAGTCAGACTCAGCCGGACTCGGAGGCTCAAATTCAAATTCGACCTCGTCGAGCTCCAACCCGACATCCGTGTGTTCTAAATCATCGAATTCACATGTAAAGTGGTTCAAGTGATATCCAGTATCTTTGTTTGAAGGAGGTTGCTGAGGCGACTGACAAGCAGAATGAGATTCCGAATCTGGACCGATCCGAGTTGTTGGCGTTGTATGTGAGTACATATGTCCGATCCCGAGTCCCCAGTGATAACGCATCAGCATATCACGATCAGGAAACCTAGAAAATTTGGGAGGTTAAAAAATGAATATCACTCAGAGTCGTACGCACCGATTGACAAAATAGCATTTCCAATCGTCTCCATCGCCGGCACAGTGAGACGTTCCAATCCTATCAGGATGAAGCAAGCCGTCAGAAAAAGACGGGATAACATGGCAACCTCGGAGCACATCGGCTGGGTCCACGAATCCGAATGCATCTTGATCCACCATTGGCAAAAACTTCACGGCGTCAAGACATTTATGCTCCCATCCTAAGGTTGTAGAGTAGTCCTGTATGACTTCAAACCACCGGACCCACAAGAATTCGATCCGACGAGATCGAAAATCTTTTGACTCGGGCCCAGTATATATGATGTTGGAATGGAATATTCCCAACACTCGGGCATAACTGAATGGATGGTTACTGCCATCTGAATGTGACAATACCATTATGTCCCGATGGTCAGTACCGGGGTTGATAGTATCAAATTCTCGTTGGAGGTCATAGCTTGTATAGTTGATCCGAAGGAGTCGGTGGCGATACATCTTGTTTCCGTTGAATAGTACCTGGTTCAGTTGGGATATACGAAGGAGATCGTCGTTTGCCGAAAGTTCTGTTTCGAGCACTTCATCTTGTCCTGAAATTGTCCCTCGGTGGATGGCCGCAACACGTGGGATAATATGAGCCTTGAGCTTCGCGACGAAATTCTGTGAAGGATTCCACGAGTTCAGCAGACAAGAATGTAAGAACTACGGGACCTCACCCTAGCGGCAGGGTCCTCGATGTTCGCTTGCACGAATCTTGTCATCTCTTCCGGGAAATTTTGGGACAGACCGATGACATGATGTTCATCAGGTTTGTTTGCTACTGGATCTGTGAGGTTAAGTGCATCACGTTTCGTACGAATAAAACGGATGCGGGCTTGCCGCCGTTCTATGGCGGCAAGCTGGGGTATGTAGGTTCTTCGACTGGTTCTGGTGAACCGACTTTTACTTGTACGATGCTCGAGTTCTCCCTGTGTAAAGAGTCACATGTGCGCCACCATTAGTAAGAAAGAATAGTACGTACAGACTGAGTGGAATATGAATCCGTCGTACCGTACAAACGAATTTGCGACGGGTAGTCCGCCAGAGCGTGGAGCTTGTAAGTTTGAAGATTGAGCGTTTTTGGCTGTCGAGTATGCGTGCGTGTCGCTCCTTGAGATTGCTTCGATTTACCTTTGTTTTGCTGCACTTGCCGTCGACGTCGGGCTTCAATTTCGCGAGGCAGCTCTTTTGCTGCAAAGCTTGGGCAAGTGTAGGAGACAAATTTGCGAATAAGATCGCCGAGGTTCTTCGTCACACACTCAAAAATTCCGAGCGTCTCATCAGTATGAAGACGGAGCTTAGCGAGGCCGTGCCAGTGACACAGGACAAATAGCAGGCGGAGAACATCTGTGTTGTGAGGCTCCGGTAATAATCCCGCAAATACTGGGATTGAACACTGTCGGACTCAGCATCAGCAAGGTAAAAAGAACAGGGGGGATGCAGTGCCAACCTGGAGTACGTCTTCATAATCACGTGCAGCAAACCTCTTCATCTCCGTGACGTTCTTACGGAAACGCCGGATGGTGTCGCGACCGAAGGTCGAAACTTGACGGAAGCTTTTTTATAGTCAGGGTTGTAGATCTATTAAGAAAATGGAGGTCTCACCGGCGATCAAGTTCAGCTAAGAAATTCCCCTTCAAACTATCCACTATGCGAAGCAGGTGGGTGAAGATGGCTTTCCAAACGCCGAGCTCAAATTCGTGTAGCAGGTCAACGACCAGCATGACGAAAAAGTCAAATCCCATTTGACCCAGCCTTCCCGAAAACGCGTTCTAGACAACAAAGGTAAGTGATTGACTCCATTTCCGAACCTCAGAATACATACCAAGGTGGGTACCAGTGATTCCGGTTTGAGAAGTGCTTCTACCTGAGCTGTATCAATGACATATTGTTGCTCGTAGATTAGCTGCCGTGCAGAAGAGACCTTCGCACGTCTCTCCGCAGTGTCATGCCGAGACAAGGCAACACGTTGCAACATATCATCCCTAGTAGCCACATCCTGCAGTCTTTCCTTAGGGATCAAGCAGCGTGGACACGGACATCCACCAAGATTACGGATGTTAGCTATCAGTACTCTGCAAATGAAATGACTTCAGTCACAAGTTAAAAGAAATACTTGAAATATACTTTTCCGGGTAGTCTGCTGCATAGGTGAATATACGAGGGAACAACCGTCTCTCGATACCATCTCCGCACATAAACGGCATGCCGTGTTCATACGCATGGAGGAAATCATCATCTAAAATGTCTTTCCACTGAGAATGAAACAATTCCCTGTGACAATGAGTAAAAAGATTATCACTAGGCACTTTATCTCCTCCAGTGTGCTCCGTTACGAAGTCTTTGAACTCGTCAGGTAACTGGATTAGAATAACAATGAGTTCCCAATCCCGATGGACAACAAGCACCTACTGTCTGAAAGTATGCTGCATGCGAGCAAAGATTTGCATTCGGATGACAACGCTGATATTTTGACTCGTTTCCGAAATAAAGGTACAGTGGCCACAGTTTTGCGTCACCGAACGAGGTCAGCTGAGTGGCATCCGACCAGAACATCAGCGCCACAATTCGTCGAGGTAAAGTGCAACTGCTATCGGGATCCCGAGGTGCGTCCTGCAACTGACGGTGCGCTGTGATGAAAGCTTGCGAATAGAAAATTTCACCATAGACACCGATATCTGAGTCATTAGCCGTTCGTGAACGCTTCCAACGCAGGAGGTACGGCTCAAACCGAAAAGATTTGCAGCGTGTTGTGTCCGAGAGTGTATCACGAATTATTGAGAGAAGAGAGCGGCGGTAGAAGGTGGAGATTGTGTAGTCTTTTGGGCCGGGATGGAGTGAGCGCCGAGAAAACGGGACCGAGATGGTGATAGTCCTCTTTTTCCAACCATCCCCCTCTGGCAACCAGCCTTGCGAGTCGGCCACGGAAACTGAGGGAGGTGCACAAGAGGCACCAGAACTTCCCGAGCAGCCCAATTCACGGTCAACTGCAGTCCAGTTAGTACAACGCAAGTCTTCTGACCGGAAGTCGGGACTCCCAATAATCTCCATTAGGCTTTGAAACCCTTTCTTGGACTTCTGAACGCCTTGGTTCCAATACCAATCGCCAAGGCGCCATGAATTTTCATTCGGGTAAGGATGAAAGGGATTCCCTGGGCCGTCCACCGGCGGGGACGCGACAGCTTCAACTGGGACACTTGGATGTGGGTCACCACCGCTCTGATCTTCAGGGTCATTCGCAGGAATTGAACCCTGGTCATATAAGCGGAATAAACCGAATGTATTAGTTTGAGTGGCCACGACAGCCCGACTCTGCTCCTTTAGCGGGGGGGATTCTACGAATTGAACCATAGACTCAGATGTAGAAGATGGTCGATCTGGAGGAATTACAGGCGCCAGGGAATCATGATTGACAACGGGAACTATGTTTACTTCGCATGGAACCATATCTTGCGGAGGTAATGGTAGAGGGGATTCTGGAAGTATATCCCGAAATCGTTTCGGAAGTTGACGGTGGGCTCGTCGACCCCTACGCACAGAAAGCGGTAACGTGTCGTCAGCGGGAATCTACACCTGTGTTAGACAATTGCAGTACGGATGGGGGAAAGTAATGCCTTATCGAGTGCTGAACTGCAGGCCTCGCTCTGACTCTGGGTTGTGGCCTGGGTGGGCTGCGTTGCAGCCACAAGCGCGGAGCTCGGTATGTCTAATCATGTATGAGCCATCGTCTACACCCGGGATTATAAATCACTCACTGTCCAAAAATCCAGGTTGATCCTGGGTGGTGTCCAGACAGGACGAATCATCTGCCGAGTCATTGGCGTGAACACGGCGCTTTTTGGCGTGGTACGATTCTTGAGCTTGTCTGAGAACGTCTGCCAGACGTTTTCTGCCTTTCCCACACATTTTCTTATGTCTGGTGAAAGCCCCTGCATTGTCGAAAAACCGACCACAAACGCATGTTTGATCGGAACTCGAACATGGGGAAAACATCGATGGTGTAGCAAGCTGTGCGCTGACAACAAGCTTTAAGTACTAGGGTAGCAAGAGCACCAAAAGTACATACCGTGAATGAATCTACAGAGCACAAATGGTTGCTGTTCGACGATTGATAGTTCGGCTGCAAACAGTGGTACACGGATACAAAGAGCGCATATTGAGCGCATACGTAATATTCCTCATATTGCGGCCCTTCGTTGAAGCTTGAAGTCCGATCCGCAACACAGAGCGAAGTGATGGGAAAACTCCTCACTGGCATGGCAAAAGGGACCCTTGCCACCTCCAGCCTCCATTACGTTCGAACCGTATTCAGTGGGCAACACACATATACGGGGTGAAGAGCTGCCACCTCTATCGACCTTAGTACTTCTGGCTGCTACCCATCAATGGCCTGCTGGACCTCTCCGCAACAGAAGCGGATTCAGAACAAATGTCTTGTACAAACACAGAATTCCGAATTCAAACTGAACTCGGGCGCGAGGAGAGCAGTTTCTGCATTGTTTCTGTCCTGTTCCGCGCCGGTGTAGACATCGCGTCAGGCAACGGGCGGATCGATTCCTCCTGAACGGCAGTCGAAATAGTACAAGGTCTGATTATGCATTTTGTCTGAGCTTGACGAGGAATAGGTCGTCCTTCCGTGCTCCCAATAAACACCACGAACGCGGAGCGACAAGTGCTTGAACGCAGGAACGCGTATGGGTTGAGTCAAAGGTTCGTTCGTTGAAATGCCCAGTGTCGGTTTTGCCTGTCCGAGAAATCCACCGGCCAGCTCGCCTTCCTTCGACGTACATGCCATAGTAGTCTTTCGCAGTGGTGAGGTGCATCCCCTCCTTCGGAGCGGTGGTCAACTTGTATTTCTTTCTGGGCAGTCTACTTGGGAACGTAGCATTTTGTATTCAGGTTACAGACCACGAATGGCCTGGATCCCACTATCGTCTAAGAATGCAAGTCAGCTTCATGAACGAAAGCCATCACGGCAGTGTATGGCAAACGTACGGAGGGCTGCAGGACACGCCTAAAGCTGCCTATCTGTGGCCGAACTTGGGTACTCCTCTTGGTGACCGGCTTCCACATTGGAACATAGCACTTCGTATTCAAGTTACACACCAAGAATAGCCACTGTCTAAGAACGCGAATCAGTCTCATGAACGAACGCCGTCGAAGCAGTGCATGACATGACGGAAACGACGTACGGGGTGCGGCATACAAGTAAAGCTTCGAATTCGAAGGATGTTGGCGACTTCATTCATCAAGAAAGGCAGCGGAAGCCAGATAGAGGACCAGGGGGAAAGCCAGAGAAGTAATGCGACTGCCGGGCTTATACGGGATTTGCTCGTGGTGGTGGATGGGTGGGTAGTGATAGACCAGGCATTCCTGGCCAGTTGAAGAGAAGATAGGCGGCGGTTAAGAATGGCATCATAGAGCATATGGGTCGGTGGCGAGGACGGGTGAATCGGAGTCGCAGTCGTGTGGTATCATTTGGGATGATTTAGATTGGACTGATTCGTCGTCCGCTCATTCGTCTTGGTCGCAAACATCAAGAGAACGTGGGCAGTCGCGGCGTTTGACTTGAAGTCCTTTTAGTCCTTCCGCATCTCCGGACAGACCGCCTTGACCGCCTCAGCGTTTAGCGTCCCGTTCCGACACATGCACCCTATAGTACGCGCTCCACTTGCCCCGGTTGAGGACAAATGACCTCTCCGAGAGATTCTTGATTGCAGCCACATGTACAACACAATTGATATGATCGCATGGTCGTACGTCTCTGTGACGAGGCTCCCAGACCTTGTACGCCTCCGCAAAGAGACCGACGCGCTGGTATGCGTCCATCAGTTGATTCCGGAGCAGGGTATCCGTGGTGATGGACGGGTCGAGGGTCAAGTGATCGTACACTCGGCGAACGGATGCGGAGGGTATCGTCATTGGAGGCATCCTCGGCAAGCTTGGCTAGCCGTAACAGAGACACGTAAACGTACTGTGTGATCTCGACCCCCGTCCAACGCATGTCATTGACAATTTCAAAAGTAGTACCAGATGGGCGGAACCGCGGGACCGTGGTCAGAGAGGCGCGAGAGGATGTACAGGATCCACCAGTACCCTTTAATGCTGAATCCTTGAGGTTTTCGTTACCCGACACCTTTCTGTACGCCTCGAGCGCGTGCTTGAACTTAGATGACGAACGCATGGCTGTGACGACGAGCGAGGCGACGGCATCGGAACCAGAGCGTGAATGTAATAGCAGGCCACAGACAGATGTATAGAAGGATCTCTTGAATGTGGGCGAGGTAGGAAAGGTCGACGTCCCGGGTAGAAGTCGAAAATGGGCCAAGGGTAAAGTCGACTGGATCCACCCCGAGGAACGCCGCACTCTGCTGCGCATGCATCCCATCTTGACTTGTATCTGAGACCAGATCGTGGTCGCAGCGAATCCGCAAGTCAATTATGTTGGTCACGGGAGCAGGGAAGTTGGGCAGACGCCTCGCAGACTCTATCTCTTGTTTCCTCTGGCAAAGCAAACGACGCCGCGTTCCTTCCTGGCGTGCATGCTCATCGTCCAAAGGGTTGGACCATTCACCAATGCTCTCCTACTTGAGGTCAGTATATACCAAGAGCGCGTGCCGAGGATCAGGCAGCCTACCTCATCGTCCGAGTCGAAGCGGACGTCCTCGGACCCTGTCCACTCGTCAATGGCCTCATCCAAATCGGATTGCCTGTCGGTCTCCTGATTGGAACCATATCCACCTGGTCTGGCACGGCGTCATGGATGTCCCAAATAGAACGCAACGAGAGTGTGTGCAACAGCCTCAAAATGTGCCTCGAATAATGTGTACTCGGCACTATCAGAGTCCAATCGGGTTCAGACGGCGGCTGACTGGGGGCACGAATGAGATTGAGGCCGTCTTCATTGTGTGGAGACCGGTATTCTACGTCCGTATCAGGGAGCAGCTCGTTCCTTTGTGGCTTGAAATATTGAGGCCAAAGTCACGGAAAAAGTCCGGGCGACTGCTTCCTCGACTAATGTTAGGCCGAGGAGCAAGAGACTGCATCGACACGGGTCCGCGGCCTTGCAGCGCATGACTCCCAGCGATAGAAGACGATATACGGGCTTCAACTTCTGCTCGATGGAATCAGAGCCCAGAACAGCGGTTGGACCAAAGGGATTATAGGACGGTGGAAGTGCAGGGGTGTGTGCAAACGAGATGATCATGCCTTGCTTGCAGCCTAGGAGGAACCTGTGCGCCAGGCTAGCGCGAGTGGTCAAACATCTATCGTAGTTAAACGAGGAATTCACAGCCGACGCATTCGAGGACTGCTACAGGCTGTTTAATTTTAAATAGAGCAACGAGGAATGTGCAGGGGATGGAAAACGGAGGAAATGAGCACACGTGTGCACGCCAAACCAACTAGGCACTCACCGCAGAAGTATGGGCAAGTCTCCCCGTACCTCGTTCGACGCCCAATTTCTCCAGCTTTCTTCGATGCCTCGCTGCTTCATCTCGTCCTAAGCGACCTGGAAGGGGAAAATGGTTCGAACGAAACGCGTGACGGACCGGGTAAACTCGTGTAACGCACCTTTCCGGGAAAAACACGTCGACAGTGTCAAGTATGCAGCACCGCTAGTTGTCCAGTGGACATGGTACTGGTACTGCGGCCGACGAAGTGGTTCATCCTCTGTGCCGGCTATCATCTCAACGAACAAGTTGACGAACACCATCTTCCCCCGCTGGGAGCCGGTGGAAGCAGGCCATGCTTTCGACCGGGGCTTCCCAAGGCTGCCTGGACTTCCAATACTCATACTGGGCGCGCGTCCGCTTCTTGGGATGAACGGCTTCCCGAAAGGCGGGGAGTATCACGGGAAAACCTTGGCTGAGAGGCGTCATGGGAATGGCGGTCATATGTGGAAAGGCGGGAAAGTGAGCAATGCTGGGGTGACCCTTGTGGTGCTGGTAAGCCGGGCGAGCAGGTATGAGGGCTGAGGTGGTAAAAAGGATTGCATAGGCCCCCGCGCGAGGTGGAAAAGGCGGGCGGTGGAATTCCTGTTGGAGTGTTGTCGGGAGGCCGAGTGACAACATAGGCTGTCTGCCGTCAAAGGGTTGCTGTATTGGGAGCGACGGGGAATGCTCAAACGAGGGCGGCTCGCCGAGGAGAGTCTGCGACCCCATTCACGTCGTCATCGATGAGAGAGCGCGCGGCGACGTCGACGAAGATAAGTCGGGCTTGATCTCTCTGGTTTCCATGTCTCTATGGCGGGGTGGGAGTACTTGTACACGTCGAGTGAGTTTGCCACGACACATAGGAGGGTCCTGAGCTTTAGTGTTGATCCATTAGTCCGTCATCCTGATCCCGGAAGGCAGAGTCACAAAAAGAGGCAACGAGCGGTTGGGTGAAAGGGATGTCCGACATCAATCCGCAGGACTTGAATTGGCGATAGATTGAATGAGTGCCGTCGAGGCCGTCTGCCTGCAGGATGCACGGCGTTGCCGATCAAAATAGACCATTGAAGGGGGGTGGCTTTCATCCGCGCCTCTTCCGCGTACTCCAGGTCGGTGTCCTTGAGCGCAACATTATCGTCACAGTATGCAACGTAACCTTTTTTTTCGAAAGTCTCACACCTACACGTTCATTCAACCGGTCAAAACAGCGCTCAAACAAAAGGGACATCATCTTACGCAGAATGGATAACCTAGCACGGCACGAAGCGAAAACTGTGTCTCCTCCACAGGGGAATCAAGGTCGACGGGTCATCTGTTGATCACAGGAGATACGCCAGTTGACTGCTCTTCATCGTCTCCGTCGGATGGGCTCCACCGTGGTTGCCTTTTCCTCGTTTTCAGTCGAAGAAGTCTTGATCTCGTCCTTGTCCCCCTTTCGAGCGAAAGGAAATGTGTCAATAGTCATTCGGTGAACCAGCTTCGCACACACCTCGTCCATCGTGCTAGGATCGCGGCAGATTGCGCATGGCTTTGTTATTGAGCCGATCATCGTCTTTCTCGACGCTATAGCCACTGGCAGTGAACGGGCCTAAGAACGGTTCGGAAACGAATGGGAGTCGCTCACGATGGAAGGAGAGCGGTGGCACCTGAGTGGGGAAGCCGGGCAGCTAAAACGACACGGGAAGTGCGAAGGGGTGCGAATAAGTGTGGCGCTGCCTGAGGCCTCGAACCTGTGATTCCCACGGGGTCACGGGCTGCCGCAGCGGAGTGTTACGCGTTAACGTTATCTGCCACCGGCCCGGATCTGCTAATCACGATGCATGACTCACGATATGATCGCAGTATGCGATGCAGCGATCGATGGTAATCTCTAGGGCCGCATCTTACTTTCGGTTAAATGAATCCAAACACGGGACTCATCCGAGTCAATATCCACGGCTCGGTGAATGAGCGTAGATTGATACCGCTTGGTGCGGAGAAAGGAATGGGCCGAGACAGTTGTTCGGAAGTGGCACGTCTTGGCCTTGACAGCCTTGTTCCCGGGGGACGAGAACGTTCTCTCCAGTACGGGCAACGTCGTCCCGTCCCCTATTCCCCATATCAACCGCTCCGTGCCCGTCGGCCCATCAGCTTCCGGTGCTTTCCAACCACTGGGTCGACAAAGATCGCTGTGCAGAACAGGGCCTCCCTCGCGCTCGATGGCACCCGTCACGACGAAAACCCCAGTCTCCTTGCTGACCACTTCGATCTGCGAGATGCGGGCGACGGTATTTCGATCGCTGACTTGTAATATCGCAGAAACTCGTCGCGGCCTTCAGCACTCCGTTCCCCCACGACACAGCCAAACGTGCGGCCTCGACTTCTCACCCGTAGACAACACCTCCGCCTTTGCGTGGATCCTCCAGGGATGTTCTTTTTCTCTCAAGGTGTTCACTACCTCGATGCGCTGCGAACCTCTCCTCGCCCGATTCCTCGAGACTCAGCCTAATATCGTCGAAGTCTGCCTCCGCGGGATCCCTCTCCCTCTCCCGGACACGGACAAGGACGACCTCGGAAAGTTCACGCTCCCCGCACACGCCCTCCCCCATCTCAAACACTTCCGCAGCGTCCACCCCTCGCCCTCCATCGCCGCCGCCTTCATCCGAGGCCGACCCGTCGAGAGCGTCTCCCTCTCTCTCCATCCCGAAGACGCGACCCAATCGCTCGACGCGCTCCTCCTCTCCACACGCCCGCTCAGACGCCTCACGGTCCTCTCGTTCGATTTTGAGTCGCCCATTACGCTCATCGCTGAGATATCGATGCGGTTTCCGATGTTGGAGGCGTTGCATGCTGTCGTGCTTAGGCGGCAGTCTACGTATGCAAGTCCCTTCGCGGTTTTTTGAGTGTTGTTCGCTTTACTTATTTTTATCTTTTGTCACCACCCACGAGGAACTCCTGGTCGAAACAGCGCCCTCGTTGAGCCACTTTAAAGTGCTCCGTTATCTTACGTTTATGGCCCCGGGTTCGCGCGAGGACGAGCCGCCGGAGAACGAGTCCAAGATCGCGACGCTGTGGCACCGGGCGTGTCCGACGCTCAAGACGATCATCCTTCCCAAGGGGGTTGTGTGGGGGTACGTCGACGGAAGGTGGACGTCGCTTCAGGACGAGTCGTGAAACGAGGCGGATGAGTCCAAACGGACGGGTATGGGCTTGCTCGGTAGCGTGGCTGTCTTGTCGTTGGGTTTCTCTGGCCACGTCGACCTTTTGGCGTTGAAACTCGCGTTTGTCCGACTGCCACGTCATTCCCTGGGACTATATAGATGGCCACGACTGAGGTTGCCGCGTCTGATTTCTTCTCCTCCTTGTCTTTTGATTCTCTTGCTAGTTTTCGTCAGCCGTGTGTGTGTGTTAATCTTGTTCTTCCGATTGCGTCTTTTCTACCGTATGTCGTTGCCGCCGCCGCCGTATACTTACATCATCATCGTATATCTACCTCGTAACACTATGTCACCACCGTATTTACGTGCTAAAACCGATCAGCCTCTTTTTTTTTCTTTTGTTTTCATGGAACATTTTGTCTCTGACTTGTACGACTTTTGTGTTGTAGATAATAGAAATCATTGGCTGATGCGAAGCCACGCGGTTGTTAGCCGGGGGAACACACACTTTCAATAATTGATCGAGGCGGTTTCATTTCGATCTATAGGAGCCAAGTTGATGGATTCATCATACCGCATGCATTGATGGTTCGTGCGTGTCGTGCGTGCGCGTGCATAAAAGTCACCTCATCTCCGATCTCGTCGTCGGGTGGTGGTGGTTCGTCGTCGTCAACTAACACGCATAGAACGCACGCGCGCTCGTAATCCCGTCAAGCGTTACGGCCGCTTTCATAACAACACAGTGCTAGATAATATGTAACTCCATCAAGTTGAACGTTGCGGCCGGGGGAACGTTAGACGGCGGATGATGGGCGTGACGTGATGGGCGGATTGACACGGGCGGTTCGGAAACACGGGGTGACAATGAGGACGAACAATGATCCAGGCTGTTTCCATCATTCGGGACGGATCCACACGTACGCAGTTCAGAGTGACCCAACACACCTCGGCGAGGTCGGAGAGAGCTGATAATGCTTCATCCGAGCGTGCGGATCATGATCATGATCCATGATGCTACAAGCAACAAGCGCCTGTAACCCCCGCCTCGCATGGGGTCACCTGCCATCGACGCGACAACGCGCCTTTTCTTATTCAACCCTCACCGGGTGATGTGATGGAAGGGGGGATATCCTTTCACATTTCCAACCGTCGACCTCTGTACGTACGTTCCACTGTCTCTTTCCAACGTGCCTTGTAGTACGTTCCGCCACCCCTGAGGAGATGGATCAGTAAATACGTCGTCCGATATCCGAACGCCCCACAGGGTCGGCTGTTCGTCAAACGTATCGTAGTACATACCTTCCGACGACGTATTCTTGATGGGCCAGTCCCCCAAGTACTCTACCGCCACAAGCCTCCAACGCCATAGCCATGCCATATGTTCGAGTGGGGATGGCTCACACAAATGTCAAGTACCGCATTACGCGATAAGCTGATTAGAAATATTCGAGATAAAAATAATCATCATCTGTAGTTTTCTGTCTATTGATGAACAGTAGACACGACATCAATCGGTGGCAATGGAAGCCATTCCGTTGGGAAATCCTTCAGACTGGGTCGAGTCGTCCGACCCCGAGTGTGATCCCCCTTTTTGGCTTTCCTGACCTTGGCTTCAATATGCCTCGTGTCCAACGGAGGGTCTTGGTAAAGCGTCGACTTTTCATCCTGCCAATAACATGTCGGCGTGTCTCAAACGGTGCAAAGAATCAAAGACGCACACTCACCACGGAAATAAGGTCATCGATGGTGTCACTGATCCATTTCAAATTCATCGCTGCCTGAGGAAAGTCCTCGCACGCGATCTTGATATACCCATGCTGCTGTCCGGCGAAAGAGCCGCGTTCTTGGGGAGGTCGGGCGTCCACCGCGGGTCGGCAAGCAGTTTAATCTTGTGTATAGCCAGGTCGTCCCGCAGGGGCAACTGGCTCACGGGAACGACAACAGTTCGCTTCGCAGTGAGCGGGTGCTCTTCCCCAGCATAGTCGATAGACCGAACGACGAGAGGCGTTTCCAACTTTGGCGGTACGAACGGTTTACGAAAGGCTGAAAAAGTGCTCGACGTAGTTTCTCGAGACTCGCGAACGCGTGGGACGTACCGACAAACTTGGGCATTTCGTTCTCGATGAGGGCATGTAGTACGCGAGCTGCCGTTGCTGGTGAAAGGCGATGTGAGCGCCGGACGGCATGTCGGCGCCAGAGAACTCTGGAAAGTCTTGCTCGACGTCGAACTCCACCAAGTCGCGTGGTAATGGCATTTTTTTTGCTACCTCTCGCCGCGCAAAGACGCGGGGCGTGCTATGAAATTGCCTGGAATCCTAGCTGCAACGAAGAGAAGACAGGTCGCGGACATGGCAATAGTAGAAACCGCATCCTCGCCGAATCCAGACGGTAACACCGTGGGTCGACCTCAAAGATGTTTTCCAAACAAACACAAACTTGTCCACCTCGATCATCTAATCGTCATGGTGGCGCGTTCCAAACAGACGATCGAATTGTTCCGTTGATGAAAAATGAGAAGACCTTCGGAAGATTGCGAGATAAGGCCGAAATTTGATACGGCCCTCCGTCCAAGTCAAGAGTGGGAACGGGCTGCCTGACGTGCAAGAACGGGATCAGAACAACTATTATGCCCATGACTTGTCATTGGACGTGTATGCTACTCACTGGTTTTTGCAACGTTACCCACGAACTGACGACCCCACTGTTTCGTCTGACGTGTACCCTTGGGGGTCACCATCGCCTGATGATCACCCCCGACGCTGCCTCTACTGTCTGCGCGAGAACGGCGCGTCCTTTTGTGGCTATACGGCTGAACGATTGAAGCTACCATGAGCTCCACGCGTTACATGTGCGGCTCGCGGTAGAAATCTTACCATAACGGAGCGTAAATACACTATCGTGGCCAAACCCTCAAAGAAAAACGTACCGTACTGGAAACACAGAACCCTGACCAGGCAAACAAAACTCATACATGAGTGTCATGCTTCTGGCGAGTCTGCAGCGATCGAATATAGGTGGATTTCATCTGCGGCAAAGGTGACGTGTTGCATAGATGTCAAGACGATTTTGAAAAGAGAAAGTCGATCTAGTTCGTGTTGTTAGAGTGAGCATAGTTCGAAACGGAGACGTACCTGTTCCAGGAGGGAACCACTAAGACGACAACAGTCAGAATGGACTCCTGCCGCTCACTGAACTTTCAACCTTCGTCGCGCCACGTCAAGTTGAGCTTCTCGAGGTGGAGCGAACATAGTGGCGGAGGCGCATACCGAATGACGGATCACTTGATGTCAAAGTCACGGTAGTAGGGAGACACCGTTGCGTTCGCCAGCAACGAAGGGAAAGGACTGAGTCGGACTCAGATATGATCATTGAGGAAGGGGAAACGACCGAGAGTGGCGGGACTGCGTGGCATGGGGTAGTGAGTAGAAACTTGGAGCAAAGGAGTCACGGGCTGCCCACGGAGCCGTCCCAACGTCCGAGTCGTTGCGTGCAAAACGCTCACCTTCCACTGCGTCCATCCATCCCTTGGTGCTCTCCCGCCTCTGCTCGACGCCCTCATCACTTGACGATCGGTGCTGGAGTGGACGAAGTTAGCGTGGCGTTGCGCAGCTTTGGCGGGGTGGGGTAAGTACGGTGTGTACTCGTAGGGGGCATGAAATCGTTGACGACGAGTGTTCGAGTAGTTTCGGATTCCGCCTCAGGTAGTAAGGCGGCAAATTCTGGTGGGAATTTTGACCTGATCACAATCATCCACGATCGATCACTCACCTCGACGCTGCTCGAATCCCTTCTGCGATGTCAACTCACCACAACCTGCACGTTTCAACGACCGGCAATACGGCGGGCTTTGACGGTGGCGACTCAGATATGGACCAACACCGCGGCTTGCCGAATTTCGACGTCGTAGCCGAGCACGCACCTCACGCGTCGGATCCGAGTCTGTTTTGGTCGGTCCAGTGGCAAAGGGAGCAAAGGATGCACGGACCTGCGGCCACTTTTGCCACTTCTATTGAATCCCACCACCAGAACAGTGGGAATCACTCACAAAATATGTGAGCATATCCAGGAACATCCGCATCATTAGCACCATGACACAAGTTACTAACCTGTCCCTATCATCATAAGCCCTCCGGCATCATCTGAAACCGACCGTCAATTCTATGATAGGGTTCTTCAGTCACTCAGGGCCTCTTCTATTCAATGGAGTGACCCTTCAGCTGGGTCAGTCTCCCAGGCTGGGGGGGATGTGAATATGCTAGGTTTGCATTTTCAGGGGAATGAATCAGAGGTTGCATTGTTGCCAGTGTCAGGGCAACAATTGCAACCACAGAGCCAATCCTGGCATAGTAGGGGATCGTGGCAAGGGGCTGATCTTGGGTTACCAGTGGCAGGAGGGAGTACTATGACAAGCATGGTCCCAGGACATTGGAGTGACCATCAGGCTTGTTACAATGTGACAGATAGGTAAGAATATTTCAAGTTATGCTTAATTATTTTATTTACAATTTATTATTGTACAGACTGGCTGAGAAAGTCAACAATTCTGTGAACAATAACTTGGGTTTTTGGAACTTGAGGTATGTGATCATATAATTGGGGGAAGTTCCACTCTTACTAGGCTATATCTATACCTAGTGATGATGGCCCTCAGGCTTCAGGTGGCAATGATGGGCCCCACTTTGAAAGTGTGGTAAGTTATTTTTAGTTTTATTATGACCCACAAGGCTAATAGCTGAGCAACCCTTGGCCACAGCCTGAGCCATTGCCTACTAGGAGGCTCCATTACTGTGCAGATGCTCGTAAGTTTTTTTTTTGACATTATTCATGAAATCTACTGAGAAAAAAATGCATTATAGCTGCTTTTCTCAATCTTTTGAGATCAGTACAGGCTGAAAACTGGATCACTCTGTTTCAGAGTGTTGCAGAGGCTGCCTGTGCCCAATGTCATGAAAAGGGGCTAGCAGTCACATCTGCCCTTCGTGACACCTTCCTTATGGATGTCATGACTCAGATTATTCATGAAGATTCTGGTCAGATTGGGTGTGATGGAGCATTGGCTCTAGAATGTGGTAAGTCAGCATTATATTTGTCATGATTGAGATATAAAGTATTTTGCAGTTAGAATCAAGTTGCCTGGTCATGCTCAGATGGCCTGGACCCACTTGTCTGACTCAAAATTCAAAACCTTTTTCTTATCAGAGCTGAAGAGGGTTACTGACAGATTTGTCCAATATGTCTGGACAAGAGCCCTCTACATTGTCAAATCTCCCATGGAAGACTCTTATGGCCAGGTAGTTCAGCTTCTGACTGTGCCCATCAGTGTGAACCAGCTGGAGATGTGGACAAGCAATCCTGATGGAAAAGGTTATGGGATTTTTCATGACATGTTCCAGCATGAGGATCTGTCCTACAGTATTCAGGTGAGTATATTTAATTTTAGCTAACCACCATCATTAGTCTAAGTATTTTATTTTGCAGTCACCCTTTGGTCACCATGTCTTCCAGGAGGCATTCAAATTGGCAGCCTACAAGGCTGCCTCTTATGGATGCTTCAACCTGATGAACAAATCAGGTATCTCTCAGCTCACCCATGTCTCTTTGGGAACAGGTGCCACTATATGTGGCTGGGTGAGTTGTATTTCAATACATGATTTATTTGTGACTAATTCATTTATTTCATTATCAAGTTAATTTCTGCACTCATAGAATTCAAGGACCACAGTGTCAATAGTGCTCCTGTATGCACCACAAGGAAAAGGGACAAGGTGCAGAGAATCATTACAGAGATTCATGACTTCTTTGTAGAGATTGTGTTAGAAACTGGTCCACCCAACACAGACTTGATGGAGAGGAGGAACCTGTGGCATCCCAAGCTTACCCAATTTCTTGGCATGTAATGCTTAAGTTGCTACTCCTGGTGGCAACTAGATCATGTTCTTTTTCAATTGTACTAATAGAAAAGGCTCTGGCCTAGATTTGAAATGTACATAACTTGTTACCTTTGTTTACATAGATAACAATGATATCTAAAGATACAGATCTACTTATGAATCCCATTATTGGGCTCTAGAGAAGATTTGACATCCACCAGAAAATAGAAAAGATTGGCACCTTGAACATACCACTCAAACTGCCTGGAAGAGAGAAATGAAACATCTCCCAGCCCTAGGCCAAGCCTCCAACAGGACCTCGACCATGGATCAAACATATCAATAGTATCAACAACATTACCTTTCGATTGTTCGTCCTCAAAGTGTAAAATACATAAGTGTACTATGTCAACGAAATAAAAACAGAGTGAGATCAAGATTGCTGGTCATAGTAAACCCACATAAAGCTACAACGTACCTGCAGGGCTGCGATGTCCTGAACGCCAACGCCACTGTTCGAGCAAGGGTGGGCGCACTTGCGGAAGCCTGTACTCCCATCCTGACCCTTCCCTCGGTGGCCTTTTTGATGAGTCCACTGAGATGGGAGGTGACTTCAAATGCGGCTGCATCTCTGGTCGAGTATTTGTCTTCGAGTGCGTTCTTGATTGCACGTAGGCCCTCGAGAAGGGCATTCATAGTATCGTATGGGTATTGGGGTCCTTGACGTTCTTGAGAACGTTGATTTCTCTTCTCTGGCAGGTATATGCTTGTAGACGAGAACCAGCCCGGCCGAAAATGCCCGGAGCGAGGTCATCGACGGAGTTCTACGCCGCCGTCTCCACCGATGAGCTGTAACCTGTTGGTCAGGTGAGCGTTGTGATCAATAACATCGTACAACGACGGAGACGCACCGCTCCATATTGCGTCGCTTGGCACGCTGCAGTGAGACTGAAAGGGCATGATAAATCCTGTTTCACAACGAAATTCTTCGGCTTTCCAATGGACTGATGCCACCGATAGCAAGCTCGGCCAGAGATTTCAAAGCTCAACAAAAACAAATCACGTCCACCGTGACAACGTGTCGCTCAGACTCGATGAGTTTCCCTGCGACGCTGCTCTGCCGACGAGTAAAGGAAGAACCATCCTAGGGTATCGTGAATCCAGAGTCGGTTAAGCTGTGTGCCTACGTACGCCTTCTGATATTCGAGACTGACATTTGATATCAGTTGAACCAAGTTACTCAGTCACTCCGTATAGCTGCTCACCATGCGTTTTGGCAGTGCCGCATCCGGATCATGATGCAGTCTTACTCCATGAGTAAGCCGTCACTGACGAAGCATGAGTTGTTGTGGTATCGAACCCCATTTGACTTGAGGTGGGATCTCCCCAAGGTTGACTTTCGCCTATCTGAAATGATGCGATAGCGGCGGGGCGAATGGGCGTAGCGAGCATCGAGATACAGATACAGCGGCATAATGGCTCTCCGGCCGTAGTTCCGTCGTCACCGTCCGAGTCGGTACGCGAGTTGTCAGACTGTGTCACGGCGCAATTGGGGGACCTTGGACAGCTTCGAGATGTAATGATACGGTAGTATGCTGCAGAGCGGGGTTCATAAAACTTGGTGCTCACGGGAAATTTCGCTGTGCAGCGTTGCACAGTCTGCGGCAACTGACCGGCGAGCATGGGGATATTTTTCTTCCGATTTTCGTCTTTGCGGCGTGTCTCTATACGGTTTTTTGTTCTACAAGCAGAGTTCTAACAAAAAACAACGTTAGCAGTAACAAGAACAAGAACAATAGCCACCGTGGGCAACTCGGACTTGACGTTACATATTTGTCCTCCTCTACTGTTCCACTTTGCCAACGATTCACTCTCACTCGCAGTACCGACTCGTTTACTAGCCATCGCGTCCGGTCCAGACTCGTTATAATCGTCTCAAGGGCACACCTTCGGAGATAAGTTGCATTCCGTGTTGTTTCACTCTCAGGCTGGGCCTAATAGTGCCTCGGTCACACGCCTTTAGTAAGAGAGTGCGAAACATTTGCAGCGACTCGCTTAATTGCCCCCGAGTCCCAACTTTCGGAATGACCAGTACCTACTATGACTGCATCGGGGATAATATCATTCTGTTCCATACGGTTTCACTGTAGTGCGGTGCGGTCGATCACCAGCTTCCATACTTTGTCATACGGCGGGGCATGATCAGTCTGCTCAGTCCGATTCACTATGGGATCGTAGCGGCGCACTTGCGCCAAGTCCCCGACTCCAGGGAGCAATCTGACAAGCGATCGAAAGAAAAAACAACTTGACATTGCACATTTTTATTATTAACATCTTCCACTCCACACGGTCTTAGGCACAAACAACACAAACAGGAGGAACTGACCACTTTGCACCCTCATAATAGTTGTTATAAGACATGTGAAAACGGTTTGTTTTAGCCTGCCAGGATACCTTCATTCTGCGCGGCTCTGATTGGGAGGAAGCTGCCCTTCTATCCCTCTTTCATTCGACCTAGCCTCAGGCTGGACATGAATGATTTTAGGCATACCCGGTTACGGTTGATTTCAACATGCGGATTCGCATAAGTATTATCTGGGTAACCGCTTGGAGAATTCAGATGACCGCAAGAGCAGTCAATATGAACCCGCGCGCATAGATAACTTGGAAGAAGTTACTTACGTCGACTCATGTGTACTAAGTCGGTTGGCTGCAGTACGTACAAGAGCGATTGCTGCATGAGTATAACAGTGATGAGCTCAGGTTTCGACCGGATTTCAAACTGACCAAACATGCATAGAATCTGCTTCGTTACGCTCTTGCTGCTCTTCTTGCCTCGGCACAAGTGACCCCTGTGCCGAAATCGGGTCTTGCTCGCCGCGAAGCTTCGGCAAGCGGCGAACAAATCAACGTCGAACGAGGTAGTATGCGTGTTAGTTGTGAATGGAATCTTTCAACCACTGACTCTGGGGAAGGTGTTCTCGACCGCAAGCGTGAAATCTCCAAGCCAACTGCAGAAAAGTACGAGCGCGCTTCCGACGCGGATTGATATTCCTGTTGAGTCTGACAGGATTCCAAAACAGCTGACCACGAGCCTCAGGCAGGCTTGGGAGATAGCCAGAGAAGAGCACGATGTTAGGATGATAGACTGGCCCTTTGAAAGCAGTCGAAGAGCTGACTTAGAGTATAAAAAACGACAGAACGTATGGTAGTGTCTCATTTGCCTCATTGAAGGTCTTGAACAATCTATGGATGCAATAAAACGAACTCACTGTTGGGAAGATATGATCATGCCATGAAGATGTTGAAGTAAACTAACCGTGTGACATCGATGATCGGCAGTTACTTAGTAGGTGCATTCATGTATCTCGAATACAACATGTAAACCATTTCGCACGTCAGTCACTTGATGTCGGACAAGTTCCCTCCAGTAGCTCTCTCATCGCCTTGAGTATCGTCTCCAACCGCTTCTCCATTCCTCCGTCCTTTTGCTTCTGTTTTCCCCGTCGACGACCACTACTTCCACCCGGTCCGTCTTCTTCCTCTTCATCCACGTCCGCCATCGTCGTCCGCTCCACCATGAACTCGGCCACGAACTGGGTCACTTGCTTGTTCCCCAACTTCAGAATGCGCCCGATTACCCCATCGCCACTCGTGTGCTTGCGGATTTTCGTCTGAGAGCAAGGATGACGTGAAGCAAACCCAGCGCGGAAAGTTGATCGGCAGCGCTCCAGGCAATGATGCTCCCATAGTTGCGCGGTACGTCATCGTCGTCATCGTCATTGTCGGGACCTTTGGCGATTTCTTCCTCGAGCAGACGTTCGTCGGTCAAGGGCGTTTTCGATGATAGCCTCATCCAAGGTCGAGCGAAGGATATTTGTTTTAGAGCCTGCCACCGTGGCTGAGGGGATAACGGGGCAATTAAACTGAGAGAGAGAAGAGCAGAGAAGCAGACAGACCCTTTTTCTTGACGCCTGTAGCGTTTTGTAGGTCCTCTGCGAGGTCCTGATCACGGTAATTGCGGGCTTGGAGTTCGACGAGTTCCATAGCAAATGTTTTCCGCAGGAGCATTTGCGCCTTGTTTGAAACGGCGTTGAACGAGCGGGTGAGCGAGCCAAGTACTAGATGCGCATTGAGGTGGATGAAGGTGTCTGTTAAGATAGAAGTAGACCTTTCTTGCTGATGTCCTCGCGACGCAAAGGGATGCGTTTGTGTTCGGCAAAGAGTGCGAGCCGGACTAGATCGCGCGCTTTTTTGTCTAGGTTCTGGTGAATAATTGGCATATGAGCCGGGAGCATACAACCGCAAAATAAATGAAACTCACGGCCTCGCCATCATCGACACGCCTACCTGGCAGAATGTCTGCGTCCATATCGTCGTCTGGATTCAATTCACGGTGTGCATCCTCGCCGTCACCGTCATCGTCCGTGTCGCCGCGTCTGCTACAACGTTGGGGCTGGGACAGCTGGGAGTGTCGTTGAGAGCGCTGAATTCGGCTCGGTCCTGCGCCGTGGCATTGTGTCGAATTCAAGCTGCGCGTGACAGATTTAGCTGTGACTGAGCGCGCATGTCACACGGTCCACTTGTGGCGACTCCGACTGACTCGGAAGACTCCGTGGGCATCCCAAGTCGGCTGGGACAGTTGTCACAACATGTCAGAGATGTGAGCTTTTTCCCGACTGAGATGAGTCCACGTTAGATCTGACAAAGAACGTAGATTGCACCGCGAGGTGGAGACATATATCAAATACATGTCACTGACGCCTATAGAAGATGAATTTCGGGGCCTCGTGATTCAACAAGTCTCAAACGCGATCGCGTCTAAATTTCCAGATGCCCCGAATATTACCCTTTGGAAGTTATGAGACAAAGCTCTGTTTACCCAGTGGGTGTGTGCTCAAAGCGGTCAAGCCTGAGCATATTGTCTGACCGTACCCAGAGATATCGACTTAGTCATAGACCCCGAGTCCGTGGCACGTAGCAACAAGGCGAACGTGTTGCACTCTCAAGCGAGCAGAGATCACTTCCAAGGTTAGCGTTATCTCGAGAACAAAAGTATCCATAGTCAAGTTCGTCACGAACCATGGACGTCTCAATATGGACATCAGCGTCAACCAAGGCAATGGTGTCAAGGCAAGCAAGATCATCAACGGCTTCCTTCAACATATGCGGAGCTGTAGGTTCGCATTACGATGTCTGATCGTCATCGTAAAGGCGTTTCTGAATCGACGCGGAATGAACGAGGTGTATACTGGTGGCTTGGGAAGTTACAGCATCGTCTGCTTGGCCATCAGTTTTCTGCAGATGCATCCCAAGTTCCGCAGAGGAGATATAAAACCGGAGAAGAATCTGGGAGTGCTCGTGATGGAGTTCTTTGAACTCTACGGTTGTTACTTCAATTACGACGGGTCGGGATATTTCAGCAAGAGACAGAGGGGGTGTTATGATTCGTCCAAGGGTCTACTGCTTTCGATTGAAGACCCTACGGATATCAGTGCGTGGTGACCTGGTGGTTGACAAGTCTGACTGACTTCTTGCTTAGTGAATGACATCTCCAAGGTCCGACAGACCTTCGCCGGTGCCTATGTGATCATGCAAGCGACAGCGTTCTCGCGTGCTGGGATGTTGAGCTCGCGCCGCGACTCGGAGGGTCGCTCGTATCGTCTGCACGCGACGACGAACCCAGCGGATATGAGCATTCTATCGAGCATCTTGGGTGTGACGCAAGAGGTATGCCGCCATCGCCAATCGCAGAGCCTATCCGGATTCCTTAGCGATTTTCCAGACCATCAACATCCGACGCCTCCTTGAAGAGGTATATGAAAAAAGGACATTGCATAAGCTTCTCCGGATGTCTTCGCAAGCTTTGGTCGTCAGTGCCGATGTGCCTATCGACCACGACCACGACGAGAAAGGCAGGTTGCGAGAAGGATGGGATGGAAACATGGAACTCGAGTTTGACGACGACGCTCGACACGAGATCGTGGAGGAGGGAAATCCCGACAACAACGAAAGATATGAGATCCACGCACAAGGTCCCATGTAATCTGGGCGTACGAATGGACCGGACCAACTTGATCCACTGACGACGTACACAACGGACGAGGATGATCTGTCCGAAGATGCCAGTGGGCTAGAGGACGAGGCATATGACGTTGCGGGGTCGGACGACGAGCCCGGAAATACATCTTTTTTCCTCCTACTTCTCTTTCTTTCAATCAAGGATTCCGTAATTCGTGGCAAAACCTTCGAGTTCACGAGGACATCCGAACGCGATCTTGACAATCAATTTTAATGACCATGATCAGTGGGTATGGGACTGACTGTCACAACAGCACTCCTCCGCTGCAGGTGACAGGACCCGCCTCCAAACAACCGCGTACGTCGTCCACTGGCGCGAGCCATAGATGCAAAGGAGAAGAGCACACACGAAACGAGTACCGGAAGTCACCACTGCCCATGTCCAAACGCTGAATGAACACGAATCACAGCAATGATCTAGTAAGTGCTCGCTAGCGAACTTTCCTTTATTAGCTCAGGGTATTCATAGAATGTGGGAATGACAAGTAAGCAAAGGCATGATCGAGGCCCAGGCGCTCATCGATGTATCAATCCCCGACTCCCACGATAGTGGGGGAGGGTTGGGACAGCTGAGAACGGTCAGGCACCCTGCAAAAGAGACCGTCCGAACTTTTTACTATTCTTGGAATTTGTTTTGTTTTTGTCAGCAGCTGCCACGCTCCTTTTTGTAAGTTTCGCCCGTGATTTCATTAGCAGGCCACCGTGACGGCTCGCGTCAATGAGAAAGTCCCAGGTTCAGGTACTGGTTTTGACTTGCTCGTTAGATGTCGCTTTTGATGTTGATCTTAGACTTCAAAAAATGGGGTATCGAGCAACTACCTGATCCTGAGTTCCGGTACGGCAGTCTCAAAAGAGTTTGTGACTTGCGTGATGTCAAGTCTATGGACCCGATGTGTTCAATTCCGACGGTCTCTTCATTCATCCGGCGGAGTACGAAGAGAAGATTCGTGACGGAGATCTGGTTGAAGTGGAAGTCATGTTGAAATTGTGTGCCGCTTGTCGTCTCAATCACTCGTTCTCTTGCTGATGGACCAAACTCCAGGTGGTCCATCAAACCTAGCCAGAAAGATCCCAACGGCTCACGGATCTATCAGCTTATCCTCAAGGAAATGAGGGTCATGCCATACGCGGACTATCTCATCCACGAAGTCGTCCGTCAGCATGTTGATCATAATTCCACCAGAACAGCCAATAAGAGGAAAGCTACTATCGATATTTCTGAACGTCCTCCCTCCAAGAGGATCCAGTTCGGAAACATGGAGGTTGACCACGGCGAGGATGAATTGTAAAGACATCTTTTTTTTTTCTTTCGTTCGTTGTGAATGTATCATTATTAGCAGTGTACGAGCAGCCGAACACAACGACAAATTGTATAGCTTACTCTCCGAGATCAATAAAATGTTGGACGTCTCTTTATGTCGGAGTCGGGGACTGGCGCGTGCGCCGCTACGATCAGTAATGGCACGTGTTCTGTCAACGTAGTGACTGGCGCCCTGCTAAATGGCCTACATTTCTTACCCAACCCCATCTGGCAGTAAGGCTCTCCCATTCTTTGTGCTTCATACGCAATGTCCTGTTGCTTGTTCCGATTCGCAACGTCAGTAGCCCAGAGGCCACCAGAGGCGTCCAAATCTCGTGCCATCCAGAAAAGTGCAGCACACGACGACAAGCCACGGAATTCCAGCGGGACATGGCTTCAAGGTATAATGGTTGTTCCATTTACAAGTTATTGACACTGACTCATTTATGTAAGACTGAAGATTCCTCGGATATTACATGCACAATCGATTCGACGCCGGTATCGTCGTTGGCGTTTCTTGCTGGCGGGAGCCTCATGACGAACTCTTCTCGAAACAATAACCATAGGATTACGATCTGGGTCGCGGAACATGGCCGACTTGAGGAGATGGGGTCACCACTGGCAATCGAACATGAAGAGGGTGTCGCGATAACCGCTGTAGTCGCCTATGGAGACGGAGGGTACCTCATCAGCGGGAATGAACATGGAAAGCTGATATATTGGGAGGACATAAACATTTCAATCCAGAAGATTAAAGAGTTGCAAGCAGCATTCGAGGATCACAGCACTGGATGTATGTCCGGACTCATTGCGCGCTGTGAGTGGGTCGGAAGACGGCCACGTGGTCGTTTGGTGCACGCAGACAAAAGAACGCCTCGTGGGCCCTTTGAGAAACGAAAACCCTTCTGCAGTCTTGTCGGCCAAGTTCTCACCGATGGGTGATCGTATTGCATCAGCTCACGATTTAATTCGTTTCGCCACCTCCTCGATTCGCATCTGGCACAGTTTCACCGGGGCACAACTATGGTCCGTACCGATGGCTGAGTCGACTTACTTGCTTGCTTGGTCCGCCGACAGTCGACGTTTGTTCGCTGGGGCATCTTTTGGTTCTATCAAGCACTTCAAGTTTGACCTCGTAACCCAATCTCTTTTCGTAGAATGGCGGGCACCTTACAGAGACTTCATAACCATTCTTTGCACTGCGCTGGAAGACCGATTCCTCGTTTCCACTTCATCAGGGCGTACTAGCGGTATTGATATATGAGATATATCGCACTCCTTTCCTTCTACACCCCTTCACTACCGTGATGGGGTACATTCAGCCATCATCTCGCGGGATGACGCTCGTCTTGCCACCATAGAAGAAAATCACACACTTAGTATGTGGAACCTCTCGTCTGCCATTGATGGGTTCTCGCCTGGCTATTGCGTAAGTTTACAGAATATCAATGAACACCTCATTCTGAATCTTCTCAGCGTCTCCCACCTTTGACCGAACAAAGGGAACCCGTAGGTCACGTTTATCTGGTTGAGTATCAATTCTACTCAGCCATCGTTCGTTGCGTACAGTATACTTATGTCAGTAACGCAGTATATGGCGCGTGGAAAAGCGGTAACTCAGAATCGGCCGAGAAAACGCTATTAAAAGAAATCGAGGAACATACTACTTCTCCACGTCTCATTTCGTATCACTATGCTAACCGTGCCCTCGTTTGCGTCCGGAGAAAAT
Organism: Leccinum olivaceopallidum; assembly: GCA_038091775.1. NCBI lineage: Eukaryota > Fungi > Basidiomycota > Agaricomycetes > Boletales > Boletaceae > Leccinum > Leccinum olivaceopallidum. The sequence goes on along the minus strand of JBBPPC010000080.1, from coordinate 7,874 downwards.
GCTGGTGCACTACGGGATGTTAATGCAGCCATGGTTACTTATTCTCCCTCCTAGTGTTATCAGAAACTTAGACGTACCTACAGTCAAGTGACGGTCCAATTCCAATGATCGCGTACATTGCGAAGGGTCTTGCCACTTACTGTGAGAAACGAGAAACGATGTATGTGGCGTTAGAGGTATTCGAATCTGCTATTCGTGACTATGATGCCAATGACATCAAGGATTTCATTCGATCCATCAAGGTGGGATACTACATCACCCCGGAGTATTATCGAGGTACTGAATACTGCGTACTTACTAGGACATCGCCCTTTCCGATGGCCCATCCGAGTCCGTTGCTCTGTCAGATGCCAGCTTATGTCGACTGGTTAGGGTAAGTCGAGTAACGCAACTCATTGGAGTGGTCGCATTAACAACCAGAGATACAGGCTCGAAAGCTTTTTCTTTGCGCAAGTAGCTGCAAGGATGCAGAAAACTTCGAGAAATTAATGGAATTGTTGGATGGAATTCCTGATCTGGGTCGGCTTCTGCATGCTCCCGAAGCAACGACTATTTCTCTAGTAAGTTACTTGCAACAGTATTTTCCCATGTAATGACGCGGGTCACAAGATATTCGATAGGGACATATGCGGTCTGATCTCTGATATTCACAAACTACGTTGTCAAGCCTTGATCAAGCTCAAGTTGAATTGTTCTCTAAAGGCAGTCAACTACTCTTCCGCAGACGAGAATGACATTAGCTAAGTGTTGAAATCCGTTCCGAAAATTTCCGTGGTCTGGAGGACGTCTTGACTGGAGCAGGCTCCGCCACAACCCGACTACCGCCTCCTCTTCATTTGACCTTTCGCAATCATGTGTGGCTTCGTTCGCATTCAGTTCGGGGCAGTGCCATGGAAATAGAGGGTTACTATGGACAGAAGAACGCGAAGGGAGGATCAAAGTACCGGACATAAAGGGGGTTTGCGACGACGGCATCAACATGCTCGAACCACAGCTACATCCGATACGTACTTGGATCGAAAAGACGCGCCTCGCAGGCGGCCGTGTACTATTGCACTGCCGGTAGGCGTTTCGCGGAGCGCAACGGCGACGATCGCGTACGTGATGCAACACCTCGGTTTGAGCCTTGTCGAAGCGTACTTGGTGGTGCGAAATCGCCGATTGTCGGTGTTAATCCAGCCCAACATGCGATTGTTGTACAATCTATTAGGTTGGGAGGTGCGATTGGCAAGGGAGCGGGCGGGCGGGGACGAGCAGCGGCTGAGAGATGAGTTGGGGCGTGCGCTGAGCTGGCCAATTTTGGCGAGGGAGGTGCATGCGCTGAATGAGAAGTATTTGGCTTGAGATCCGTGCGTTTCGTTTCTGTCTCTTGGTGCTTTTTCTGTTTTTCGTCTTCGTCCAAGGTGTTGTGCCTTTTTCTGTACAGATCGCGCACGTCTGCTACGCATGTATTTTTCTTCGTCCGTCATCATCTACTCCTCTCCTTCCTTACCTTAGTCTCTCCCTGCCTGTTATACACGCTGTCTTGATACTTGACGCTCGTCGATACATGATACACGTACATGTCTATGCACTCGTTGACGGGTTTCTCTTTCCTTTCCTTGGCGTTCGACGTGTCCATGCTTTTTCGTCTTTCGTGTATGTTGTACATCAGGGGAATGGTGAAGAGCTGATATAACCAGATAGTTCTGATAAATACTCATCATTATGCCATAGAAATAATAAGCATTTATAATGATTGAAAATCAATTTCCATACTGAAAGCACATTATCTGTACTTATATGTATTCATCATTAAGATGGCTGATTACCAGTAAATGATCATTTATTGATAATTATATATCCTTCAGATGATGAAAGATAATGAATCATAATATAATGATCAACTAACATCACCCTGATGGTTCATGAGCATGCAATATCATATGATGATCATGCATTATCCACATGTAAAATACAGACATAATTTGATCAAATGTTAGATATCTGGCTATATTATTATCAAGCATACCAACCCTCTCAATCAAAATAATGCATTACCAATAGTGGAGAGTGGATATACCTGATGGTTCTGATAAATACCTATCATTTTTCCATGGAAATAATAAGCATTTATAATCACTGAAAATTCATATTCATACTGGAGGCATATAATCTATACTGATGTGTATCCATTATCATGATAGCTGATGACCAGTGAGTGATCATTTGTTGATAATTCTATATCATTCAGATGAGGAAAAATAATCAACCTTCATACAATGATCAACACTTTGAGAGAACACCATCTAAATTACCTTTTATGATCAAAAGTTGTCTCTATCCTGATGTGTATTCAATTTAGATGGCCAATGGCTAATGAGTGATCATTGGTTGGTAATGCTAGGTCATTTAGACACAGAAAAACAATCAGTTGATATAGAACTGATATAACCAGATAGTTCAGATCATTATATGTAATTATGATATAGAAATGGTAATCAGTTGTAAGCAATGAAATACTATCTGCACTTTGAAAATTTGTGATATATATTGACAAATACTTATCTTTATGACACACAGTGATCAGGAAATGATCATACAAGATGATATATTGATGAGTCTTCATCTGTTGGTTAAACAATTATCATAAGTTGATTAACCTATATCATTCTGATAGCTGTTGAGCTAGAGATCTCATCCAAATCAGGAGAATTGTGAAGAGCTGATATAACCAGATAGTTCTGATAAATATCCATCATTATTCCATGGCAATAATAAACATTTACAATCACTGAAAATTCACATTCATACTAAAGGCATACAATCTTTCCTTATATGTATTCATCATTAAGGAGGCTGATGGGCAGTGAATGACTATTTGTTGATGATTCTATATCATTCAGACAATGAAAGATAATACATTATCATATCATAATCAACCAACAACACCCTGATGGTTTATAATCTATACTGATATGTATTCATCCTTCATATGGGTGATGAAGAGTGGGTGATCATTCATTTATAATTCTATATCATTCAGATAAAGAGAAATAATGCATCATCATATAATGATGAATCAACATCACCCTGATTGTCCATTGGTTCATGAGCATTCAATTATCAACAAATGATCATGCATTACTCACATGTGAAATACAGACATTTTCAGACATGACCAAGTATGATATAATGTCTAATAGATTTCACCAAGCATACCAACCTTGTCAATCAAAATTCTTTATTACCTTCAGATGTCAGAATGATCACAAAGGCAAGTGAATAAAATCACCTACAAGATACATCAACAATGGCCTGAGACCAGCTATTCACAGAACCCCGGGCCAATCAATTTCATCCAGACCTTACAATTTCTACATAGTACATAAATTAAGTAGGAAAGGTAGCCCTATCATTGTAGTACATCTGAGAGTCCAGATGGTGACCCACTGATGAGTCATGGCAGGCTGTTTACTATGGCATAAGTTATCTCACAACAACTTGTTTATTAGTAAGTACCACTTTGCAGGATAACTTTGCATGGTACAAAACGACAGTAATCATAGCAACTCCAGTGTGGCATTGTTCGTGCGACACTGGTCATTGCCCGTCCTATCCTCAGCCTGGGTCTCCCGGGCCGGATGGCTTGCTCTCGCCAGCCATTTTCCGATGCAATAGATGAAAGCAATGATGGTTAGTCGAATAGTGTCATTCAGGAGAAGAAGCACTTGAACGTCACTCGAAGGGTACTAGGATGCAATCTGACGAGGAATGAGAAAGAAAATCGTCGTCCGGTAACTTGAAGTAACTCAGTACAAGGATTAACTGTACGAATGCAGTCCATCACTTCCGTCCACGGCGTCTCCGAGTCCTTCCGAATCTGAGATCTGAACCTTGATAAAGCCATTTGCTGCAATGCGTATATACTGCTTGTGCCTCTCGAGGACCCCTCAGTCTACTTCCCCTCACTGCGATCGTACGGTAGCCCATTCCCGTCTTTCGAAGCTAACCCTTGTTGTTCATTTACTTGAACCTTTGGCACCCATGTATCACGCCGGGGCCCGATGTCCGTGTGTCTTCGTCGGTCTCCCCATCCTCACGTCGCGTGCGCCTCTTAGACTTAGACTTGGCTTGAGGGGCCACGACAAGAGTTTGATCGTCGTCTGTATGTGGATTTTAGTCCGCGAAAAGACGTGTGGAAGATCGTCTGCATGCCTGAAGAAAGCACCTCCACCACTTTCTTGGTGGTCTTTGGTTTGGTTTTAGTTTTAGTTTTAGTTTTAGTTTTCGGTTTCGCATTTGAGTCAGAGGTAGATAGAGCAGGTCAGAGGTAGATGAAGCAGGTCAGAGGTAGATGGAGCCTTTTCCTTTAGACGTTGGCTTGGTGTTGGGAGGTGGTTCCTCCACATCGACGTCTGCGCCTCTAGTGAAGACAACTCAGCATCGGACAAACAAGTGGAACATAGACGTACCTGGCGCTTTCTTGCTACTCTTTGCTGGCCTGCCGCGGCGTATCGTTGTAGGTTTAGTGGCGTCTCCGCCTGAAAGTGACGAAAAACAGGTCTATATGCGTCAAATCAAAATGGAGGAAGCAGATCTTACCTTCCAGTTCGATAATCTTTGATGTACGTTTCCGAGACGCTGGCTGCTTCGCTTTGGAACGCCCTATATGCGTGTTCAGAACACGAAAGGAGACAAGTAATACCACAACAAACCAGCTATAGGCTGATGCAGGCTGATTTTCCTCCGAGAGGGTGTGTATGCCTGCTGAGGGTAACGGGCTGATGAGCTTTTGAAGACGACAGACGCTTTGCGGCGATATCTTTCGGACGGGATTTGGATGGCGATTCACCGGTCACGGCACGCGCGAGGAGGATATCTACCAGCGGGTTGGAGTTGTACGGCACGAAAGCCCTGTCCGTGTTGGAGTGCACGTCAGTACTCGACGCGACACACGAACGAGACAGACAACACGAACCCACCGCGATCGCGGAAGCGCGCTTGTTGTCACTTCAGACGCTCTGCTTTTCTCTCCTCTGCGGACGAGTGCATCAAGAAGGTTGAATGAATGCACGTCATATTTGGCCACGCGAGCAGGTTTCGAGTCTTGAACGCTTCGAGTCGTCCTGTGAGAGTCTTGTATTGAGTCTGTCTTCAAGTTCTGGAGAACTGCGCGGTACGACGTACAGTATTGTTGTCCAGGTCGAAACAGATGCGAGACTGTACCAAGCGAGTTGGTGCCCCATCAATGAGGTTGTGGTGGGAAGGAGGCTCTTTACCAGCAAGAGCCGCGGTAGCGACCGCAATGATGTTGACCGCTCGGGCTAGAACCCTCTCAGGCTCCGATGCCTACTGGTATTTCCTCGTTCCCATTTGATGAGTCGTGACATGCCAGAGATACCACGGCAGTCCCCTCTCCCAGAAAGGCGAGTTCTCACGAAGCGGCGCGGTGGCCCTGTCACTGGCCCACAAGTGGTCAGCCTGAGTGACCGGTTGACCGGTCACGTCAGGGACTATATACGGAGTGAAGAAAAGGTATGAAACGAACAAAGCCTGGGCCAGTGGGCCAGGTGGTGATGACGAAATGATTCATCCGTAGGCCGCCGTTATGTAGCTCGAGTGTAGGAAATGCCACGAGCGTTCTCGACACGGACCCGAGCCCGCGTAGGCTGAGATGGATGCCCCGCGCCAAGCCATCGGCGAGACTACTGTGTAAGATGTTTTCACGACAAGCGTTTGGTGGAACAAGTCACTTGAACAATAATGGAGCGATTGCTCATGTAGTTGAAACCACGGATTCATGGAAGGGAATGTTGAAAGGATGCGTCATGCGACGTATACGCGATGACCATCCAAAACTCATCCGTTCGGATCTGTAGTCAAGCGTCAAAGCGTCACGAGCAACAAGGTAGGGACAAAGATATTCAATATCTCATTGTATTGTTGTGTGATGCGTTTTTATGTGTGTAAAAAATATCCAATCGTCTAGTCGGCGGAAACATGAACGAGCAACATGATATGAAACGCATCATCTCTCACCATTCGTCATCCACGTCTTTTTGCCCGTGGCTTGGGAAACACCAGCGGAGTGCTAAGCACCGCCCTCTTCGTCTCCCCGGCGCTATCAGGAAGACCGAGTCGCTTGAGGTCCTGCAAGTTTAACTTGCTGATCTTACAACCCAGCGACTTGAACAGCCCATTGATCCTGACGGTGGAACGTCACTCGAAAGAATATATATAAACACAAAACGACGACGCACATGGCAACTTTTTGACTCAGGTCATTTGCGACGAGAGTGGTGTCCGTCGCGTAGTCGTCGACGCGAAGGCAAAGTGCAAACATGTGTGTGAGGAGTAATGTTTCGGTTTGAGACGTTGATTGGGGCCTAGGCCGATGGGTATCAGTAAAACGATCGTGGATGAAAGAGATACCCACTCTGTCGACCCTCTCGGAGTCTCGGTGAATCTTGACATGAGGCCATCGATTATGATGGAAGGGATAGTGGATAGTTTATCATAAACGGTTGACTTGTCGAATTTACGAATCGTCAAGTTGCGGAAGGACATCATGATGGAGATGTACATGAGGATTTTGCTGATATCGACGGGAAGCATATCAGACCACATGACTCATGAGGATAAAGCCGAGAAAGACTCACATGTGTATTTTGCTGGGGGAAGGGGAAGAGCAAACGAGGTTCAAGTGTTGATTGATCCAGTTCGAGCGGTGGTAAGCGAGGAGAGCTTTCCGTTCCTTGCTGGAGCTCGCTTGGATGATCGCCGAGGGGGACAGGGTCTTCCATTCTGCTTCTGGGATAACGTTGTGCAAAGGGTAGATCTCGGAAGCAGTTGCGGCCTCAGAGTTGTATGGAGGCACTAGGCGCGCACCGTCAGCTGTTGCTTGCGCTTCCTCTGTCGCATGTGTTTCAATGCCCTGCCACACAGACGAGAAGGATGGGAACGTACCCTTGGAGGGCAACGCCTGCGTATTTCGCTGAATGCGTTCCTGTAGATGATCCGCGACCGTCTCCATGGCGGACACGTTGACTTTGTTCCTCTCCTGGGCCTTGATGGCCTGCTTAGCTTTTTTAGTGCCGAACGACACGCCGAGGGCAGCGCGTGCTTCAAGACGCTGCAAGGTGGAGACGGCTGCAGGTTTGAGAGACTTGAGAGACTTGACTTGGTGTGTGAGGACATGGAGGGGTGCCTCGCGAACCGTCGTCGTCTTGGTGCGCTTGTTATGCACTGCGACAAAGTACCTGGAATAAGTCTCATGAGATGGAAAGACGGAAAGACCTTTCGAGGACGCACCGAGAGCCAACGGAAGCATGTCGGCTTTCAGATGAGAAAAACTCAACGGCGTTGGTCTCGCCGGCGATGTGCGTGGGCAGCTCAGCAAAATGAGCGTCCTCGCCGACAGACGTTCGATAACAATCGAACGGGGTAGACTTTGGTGCACCGATGGCAGGAAAGTTGGCTGTGGTGGCGACGTTTTGTTATTTTTCTTGCTCAATCTCAGACACTCACCAAGGACAGGGCCCAGCTGCGAACTCGGCTGGTTGGACAGCGCAAACGAGACCTTTTGCTCGTTGTCGTTGCGCTTGCGCTTTTTTGTGGTCGTCGCGGACACCATCGCGCGGCTTTGTTGACTTCGGACGTTGTCGCCAACAAGAAATTGACTCAGATCGGAGGTGAGGCGCTACTTCACACAACGTCGAGGTCCGTGTCTCCGACGTCGTTGTGCTAATTGCTCTGGCGTCACTCGTTTCATCCTCACACAGTCGCCACCATGTCCGACACTACAACCTTAGACGTCAAGCATGAAGACGCAGCAGGGCCTCCGCCCGAGCTCGAAGACTTTGACGACGTCAAGCCCCCACCGGAGACGCCAT